>JAJIBD010001911.1:0-279269 GCA_021461705.1 Cryptotis parvus
CTACATTATGTGAAGAGTGAACACACCCATAACTCTCAGTGCTCTCTGTCCCCTCTTCCTGGCAAATCCATTTCCTGTCTCTGGATTTGCCTCTGTAGGTCACTTACTATCATTGGACCCATTCAAGAGGTAACTTTTCCCATCTGAGCTGAGCTTTCACCCCAGGCTGGGGGTGTTTTCAAGGCTCATCTCTACCGGAGCATCTTCCTTCTTGGCAGGGCAATATCCCATTGTCTAAATCAATCACTTATGTTTATCTATTCATCTGGTCATAGACACTTTTACTATAATGAATAGCACGGTTGTGAAGTTTGTGTCTGTGAATATCTGCATCCAGGTTATGTACTTGTTTTCAGTCACGGGGTGCTCTACCTAGGAATAGAACTGCTATCCCTATGACTTAGGATAGCCCAAGGGGACCACAGGTGAAAATTGCATAAATGGGGTCCATGGCAGTAGACTTTGAGGTCAATTGGTAGCACTGGGGGGCGGCACCGGAAGGAGACAAGGTCAGACAGGAACCAAGAAATAGGTTGAGATAAGGCTGGAGAGAGTATAGCAGTGGAGCACTTGAACTGCACACACAGCTGACCAGGGTTCGATCCCCAGCACCCCAGGCCCCACCGAGAGCAATCCAGGAGTAAGCCCTGAGCACCACCTCAACACGGGTGTGACACAAAAACAGGGAGAGAGAGGGAGAGAGAGGGAGGCAAGAGGGGGAGATGAGAGAGGGAGGCAAGAGAGGGAGGAGAGAGGGGGGAGGGAGAGGAGAGAGAGGACAGGAGAGGAGAGAGAAGGTAGAGAGGGAGAGGGAGGAAAGGAGAGAGAGGGGGGGAGAGAGAGGGAGGAGAGAGGAGAGAGAGAGGGAGAGGGAGGAGGAGAGGGAGGAGAGAGAGGGAGGAGAGAGGAGAGAGGAGAGAGAGAGGGAGAGGGAGGAGAGAGGAGAGAGTGAGGGAGAGGGAGGAGAGAGAGGGAGGAGAGAGGAGAGGGAGAGAGGGAGGAGAGAGGGAGGAGGAGAGGGAGGAGAGAGAGGGAGGAGAAAGGGAGGAGGAAGGAGAGAGAGAGGGAGGAGGAGAGGAGGGAGAGGAGAGGGAGGGAGGAGAGAGGAGAGGAGAGAGAGGGAGGAGGGAGAGGAGAGGGGAGGAGAGAGAGGGAGGAGAAAGGGAGAGAGAAGAGAGTGAGGGAGGGAGAGAGGAGAGGGAGAGAGGGAGAGAGGAGAGAGAGAGGGAGAGGAGAGGAGAGGAGGGAGAGGAGAGGGAGGGAGGAGGTACAGGAGAGGGGAGAGCGCACTGGGGAGCACTACTGGCTCCTCCTGACCAAAACCAAGTCACCAACACCCAGGAATGAGATTGCTCTTGCCCCGGGGCTGCTCTTGCTCAAAGGGGCTTTACCTAAACCGCCTCTTGCTCATAACTTGGTTGAAATTTCACAGTGCAAAGATGTTCCAGAGTATGCAGGATAGAGGATTGCCAAAGTCTATAATAATGTGGGCGGGAGGGGGAGGGTCTGTCCCTGACAGCAAATAGAGGAGCTGTGGGGCAGGAGCGCTCAGGCCAACCAAACCCTTTTCTCGGCTCAAGTCCCGACTTCGGGATCTTGTTTTGTTGGGAACAGCCTTTGCCCTAAAGGCTGGAAGTGCCTCCCTGCCCTCTTTCCCTCGGGCCACGCCCCTTGGTGCTCAGGGCTTATTCAGGGCTGGCTTCAGCCATCACTGGGGCAGTGCTTGGGGGAACCCATGCTGGCTGGGAATGGAATCTGGGTCAGCCACCAGAAGACAAGCAGCTTACCTTGGTACTGCCCTGCCCCCTGGACGTCTCTCCCCCTTTACCTCTTTAACCCTGTGACTCTGTAAGCCGGTGTTGTTTGTTCTCTGGTGCCGGGGATCAAACCCAGGGTCTTACATATGCAAGGCAAGTGCTTGTCCGGTAAACTACCTCCCTTGGCTCTTGGTTTGAATTTTGACAGTTCTATTTGCTCTACAAAAAAAAAAAAACAACAAAAAAAGGGAAAACATAAAAACCCCAAACAGTTTTTTTGGGGGAAAGAGGGGTCTGCAGCAGAGCTGGGCGCCACCTGAGCTATGAGGAGGCAAGAACTCCTCTATACTGGGGGCATGTAGGCGAGGGGAAGCGGAGGCCGGTCAATGTTTGATCGTGATTCCCAGGTTCTTCAGCATTTTCAAGAATAAAAATGCTCAGACTCAGAATTGGAAAGTAGAAAAGTTTATTGGAAAGTAGAAGAGAAAGGAAAGGGAACTCCCCTTGCAGGGAGGAACTTAGTATGGGACTAAGTTAAAAGCAAGGGATTTTGTGTAAGCCCTTTCACAGGCTCTCTGTGAATTTATCAACTAGCCAGTGGTATTGAGGGTGCAAAGAAGTTACAGTAAAAGGCTCTTCCTGTAGACACTTATTATTATTATTATTATTATTATTATTATTATTATTATTAATTTGCTCTTTTTGGGTCACACCCGGCAGTGCTCAGGGGTTTCACCTGGCTCTGCACTCAGGAATTACTCCTGGTGGTGCTCGGGCAACCATATGGGATGCCGGGATCGAACCCAGGCTGGCACAGGCCGGCTGCGTGTAAGGCAAATCGCTCCAGCCCTGTAGACACTTTTAGATGAAAATTGGGATCTTTGCATTTCTATCTGTGTGCCTTCTCCCATCTGTCTCTCCTCCCATTTTTTTCTCTCCTCCCATTTCTCTCCTCCCATTTCTCTCCTCCCATCTCTCTCTCCTCCCATCTGTCTCTCCTCCCATCTGTCTCTCCTCCCATCTGTCTCTCCTCCCATCTGTCTCTCTTCCCATCTGTCTCTCCTCCCATTTCTCTTTCCTCCCATTTCTCTCTCTCCTCCCCATTTCTCTCTCTTCCCCATTTCTCTCTCCTCCCCCATTTCTCTCTCCTCCCATTTCTCTCTCCTCCCATTTCTCTCCTCCCACTTCTCTCTCCTGCCCAGTTGTCTCGGGCTTCGTGGGTTTCCTGAGAAACTTGCGTCCTCTCCCATGGGCAAGGGGAAACTGAGGCTTCCTCTTTCAGGGGACAATCGGCCTGACAGTGCTGGGGGCACCTTTCGGCCCTGGGGTCTCACAGGTGAAGCAGGTGCTTCAGACCTTTCAGCAATCTCCCGCCTGCCCCCAACATAACATTTTATTATAGAATAACCATTTCATAATCTAAACTAATTTAAAGAGATGTTACACAATCAAAACAGTTTTTCTAGTAAGACACAGTGGTCTGTAATAGCCACAGCTTTCTTTTTAAATTTATTTAGAAGTTATTTAATTGTAGCTACTATAACAATTTAACAGATTAATTTCTATATGTTATACAATAAAAATTTAAGCTTTGCAAACAGTTTTAGCTACGTTTGTTAATGTGACAAATATTAACTAGCTGCTTCAATGCCACACACTCACTAATCAGTATAGAATAGTAAGTGAACAGACGTTATCTTCATGGAGCTGAAAGTTCCATAGTGGGGCCAGAATTTTTTTTAAAAAAAAATAGTTAAACTCATAAATATATATGTACATATTATGATACCAATATCCAAGGTCAAGTGAAACATATATCAGGAGGTCTTGTCAAAGGTGGAAATTATCACAAATATGTGGGAGTCAGAGGCTAGGTAAGACAGAAAATGGAACAGTGTGCTAACAATTGTCGAGGGTACTAATACCAACCTAGAACTGAACATTAAATAGAGGCAAAAAGATACACATGACAACCCTTTAATGTATGTTCTGTAATCCATAGTCTGGAGGGAAAGGAAAAGAGAAAGAGAGAGAAATGGAAAGAAATAAAGAACCTGTCATGGAGGAGGGCTGGGGAGGGGGAGGGAACCCGGGACGTTGGTGGTGGGAGACGGGCACTGGTGGCGGGATGGGTGCTGGAATACTGTATGACCAAAACCCAAATATGAACTTTTTAATTGTATATCTTTGTAATTGTAAAAATAAAAAAATAAAAAATTTAAAAAAAAGTTAAACTAACAATTACATAATTACAATTTATGATAAGAATTAGATGATGAGAATACAGTAAACTAATTAATGCATAGAGTGCTTGGGGGAGTTCCTGGCCCTTAGAAATTATGCAGTAAATACTATCTATAATTATTTATGATTTCAGTAATTATAATCTATGTGGTTTACTCACCCCTTAAAAAATTCTTAAACTAAACCTTACCGCCCCCTAGTGGGCACTTGGAGTCATCGCCACGCCAGGAAGCTGTGGAATGTTTTTTGGTGCTTCAGCTGCTGAATGAACTGGCTAGGCCACGCAAGACCCAGCGCTATCCTGCCCTAGGGATGTAGGTGGCTTATGTAAGCAGGGGAGGAGAGAGACGGTCTCCTTCTCTCCATCCATCTCTGCCGCCCCAGGACTGGCTGGGAAGGCTAGAAATGATAAAGCCTGAGATGAACAGCTGCACGCCCCTCCAGCACCTCGCCAGCCCCTCAAGGTCAAGCCACACCCGACTTCCGCTTGGTCTTCCCCCAGGGGAGTTGATCCTCACCACGAGATTCCTCGGGGAGCCACGGACTCAGGCTGGAGGGGAGGAACTGATCTTTGCAAGAAAGGAAAAGGTCAGTGCTAGGCTTTACCAAGGTTTGACGGTTCTTCCTTGCGGAAAACAATTTCGGTGAAATGAAGAACAGTGAAATAAAAATCATTTTATTTCGGAAGTTTTGGAGATGGGGAGAGAGGGAGGGAGAGAGGGGGAGAGAGAAAGAGAGACTGACTCTAAGGCATTCAGGAGAGAACTGCCGGGCTTCTCCAAAGGGGGAGCTTTGAATGGTCTTAAGGCTGTTTTTTTTTTTTTTTCCTTTTTGGGTCACACCCAGCAATGCTCAGGGGTTACTCCTGGATCTTCACTCAGGAATTACTCCTGGCAGTGCTCTGGTGACCATATGGGATGCCAGGGATGGAACCTACCCCTGGGCTATCACTCCGGCCCCAAGGCTGGCTTTAATATGGATTTTTCCCCCTGGTTGTTTGACCGGGGTTTTCCTGGAGGTGGAGGTGAGATCCAGGTATTGTCACCAAGAAAAGATTGCCAAGGGGTAATGTTGGGAGTAGTGGACAGTCTTCTTTGAAATTCTTTTCCTGCCCTTTGTTTTGATGGACAGGTGGGGTGGGAGTGGCCCTCCTTCTCAGGGTCTCTGGGCCAGGTGAAGCTTTATCAGGCTTAGTTCCTCATCTTTTTTAGAGGGAATCCTTGGGCATGCATAATGCCAGTGGTCTCCAATGCTTCCTGAGAAGTAGGCGGGCGGCCCCAGGTCCTCCCGGAATAGGCCTCCCCAGGCAGGAGGGTGAGAGATCCAGCTAGTCTGTTCTCAGGATAGAGCCTTAAATCTACTGACAAGGGCAAGAGATGGAAAACAGGTGAACCCAAACAGAGACTGAACATCAGAGTGGAAGCTCTGGGCAGGTCCAGCTGAGCTTTCTTGATGCCTTTTCTTCTACCTCTCTGAGCATCTTTGCCTTAACCCTAATTACCCCAAGTACCCCCTTGTCAAGATCTGTAATAAAGAGCATTGAAATGTGCTCTCCAGGGGCCCGAGCGATAGTCCAGCGGGTAGGGCGTTTGCCTTGCATGCGGCCCACCCAGGTTTGATCCCTGGCATCCCATATGGTCCCCTGAGCACCGCCAGGAGTAACCCCCTGTTCATTGCCAGGTGTGACCCAAAAAGCAAAAAAAAAAAAAAGGGCTCTCCAATTTAGAGGCTCCTGGGTATTTTTTTTTTTTTTTTTTTTTTTGGTCACACCCGGCGATGCTCAGGGGTTACTCCTGGCTCTGCACTCAGGAATCACTCCTGGCGGTGCTCGGGGGACCATATGGGATGCCGGGATTGAACCCAGGCCAGCACAGGCCTGCCGAGTGCAAGGCAAACGCCCCACCCTCTGGGCTATCGCTCTGGCCCCTCCTGGGTATTTTTATCTTCCCCTTAGGAGCTCAGAGAGGACGGGATACTCCCCCAAAGCCTCCAGCCAGTCACAGGCACTGCCAAATTTGCACTCAGTTCTTTTTCTAACAAGGCTCATATTTGTTCTGTTATCCCATAACCTATTACGCCTGGAACTTGTTAGGGTCTAGAGTCACAGCCAGTAATGCAGAGCACAAGTGGAGTTAATATTTGAGCCAGTGAGCTGGGGTTAAGCTCTTAGGCATGCAGGCCAAAGCAAGACCCCGGGTAAGGGGGTTAACTTTAGGTTATATAGCCACAATTTGCGTCCTAATCTGTCCAATTTTTTTTTTTTTTTTTGCTTTTTTTGGGTCACACCCGGCAATGCTCAGGGGGTTTCTCCTGGCTCTGCACTCAGGAATTACTCCTGGTGGTGCTTCGGGGGACCGTATGGGATGCCGGGGTTCGAACCCTGGCCAGCATGGGCCGGCCGCGTGCAAGGCAAAAGCCCGACCTGCTGGGCTATCGCCCGGCCCAACCTGTGCAAACTTAAATTCAAAGAAAGAACATGATTCAAAGAAAGACATTATTAAAGTTGAACAAACAGGTTCTATTGATATGCCCAGGAAGTTTTAAACTATGCCCTGCCTGCACCCAAGCGTTTCTAGATAACACGGGGGACAGTGAAACTGTTACTTCTCAAGGCCAGATTGGGGAGGGGGCGGGGGGTGATGACGTGCCCTTGGTAACTTTCCATAGCATAGAGCATCATGGAGGCTCATTGAACCTACCTGTGGCTCATTGAACCAGCCTGCCGATTTGCTCACCTAAAACACTGAAACCAGAGTTGAATGGAAATAGGAGACTGGTGTTCTGCTCGGCGAAGGCAAAACTGCTTTATTTATTTATTTTTTTTGGGTCACACCCGGCGATGCTCAGGGGTTACTCCTGGCTCTGCACTCAGGAATTACTCCTGGCGGTGCTCGGGGGACCATATGGGAAGCCAGGAATCGAACCCAGGCCGGCAAGGGCCGGCCGCATGCAAGGCAAACGCCCTACCCGCTGGGCTATCGCTCTGGCCCCAAAGAAGTTTTTTCTTTTTTCTTTTTTTTTTTTTTTTTTTTTGGGTCACACCCGGCAATGCTCAGGGGGTTACTCCTGGCACTGCACTCAGGAATTACTCCTGGCGGTGCTCGGGGGACCATATGGGATGCCGGGATTGAACCCAGGCCGGCATGGGCCGGCGGCGTGCAAGAAGCGCCCTACCCGCTGGGCTATCGCCGCCGGCCCCCAAAACTGCTTTAAAAAGGATTAGGTTATTGGGCCGGAGCGATAGTCCAGCGGGTAGGGCGTTTATGCGCTTGCATGCGGCTGGCCCATGCCGGCCGGGGTTCGATCTCAGGCATCCCATATGGTCCCCCGAGCACCGCCAGGAGTGATTCCTGAGTGCAGAGCCAGGAGTAACCCCTGAGCATTGCCAGTCGCCGGGTGTGACCCAAAAAGAAAAAAAAAAAAAAGATTAGGTTATTGACTCTGTGGTTTAGATATATAGCTCTGTCATTCCATAACACACGGAGTCAGCAACCAAAATCACATGACCCAAACTTTAATAGCCAAGTTTAAATGGTGCCTGTCAGACAGCAGTCTGGGGGAGGGGAGGGAATCTGGAAACACTTGTACAGGGAAGTTGACATTGGTGGTGGAATTGGTGATAGAACATTGTCTAAAGTCCAATTATGAATTTTGTAATTCATGGTGCTTTAACAAATTTTTGGGAAAAAAATGATTATGCGAGGCCTTGCTCCTTCAAGCCCCTTTTCTTTTTTTTTTTAAAGCTTAAAAAAACACATTTATTGTATGGCGTTTTTTTTTTAATATTTTATTATACCACCATGAGATGTACAATTACGAAGATGTTCATGTTTGAGTTTTGGTCATACAGTGTTCCAGCACCCATCCCTCCACCATGCCCATTTCCCACCACCATGTCCCCAGTTCCCTCCCTCCTCCCCCAGTCTGCCTCTTTGGCAGGCAGGTTCTCTCTCTCTCCTCCCTCTCTCTCTCTCTCTCTCTCTCTCCTCTCTCTCTCTCTCTCTCTCTCTCTCTCTCTCCCTCTCTCTCTCTTTCTCCTTTCTCCTCTTACACATGTGGATTGCAATACATACATTTAGAGGTTATCATGTATCTTTTTGCCTGTATTCAATGCTCAGTTCTAGGCTGGTATTAGCACTTTCAACAATTATTAGCACACTGTTCCCTTCTCTGTCTTACCTAACTTCTGACCCCACACGTTTGTGGTAGATTCCACCTTTGACAAGACTTCTTGATCTATGTTTTGCCTGACCTTGGGAATCATAGTACATATACATATATGTGTGTATGTGTGTGTGTGTGTGTGTGTAGTATTTATGTCATGCAAATAAATGCAGTCATTCTATATCTGTCCTTTTCCTTCTGGCTAATTTCACTCAACATGATCCTCTCCATGTCCATCCATTTATATCAAGCCTGTTTTCTACCCCGTACATGTATCTTTCTGTTATTTTTGTATTGCCTGCTTGCTGGCTTGCTCTCTCAGACCTATGCTGGAACACAGAGCTTGCTTGCTTGTCTCTGTGTCTCTTCACATATGGCTTTTGGCATTCTGGAGAAACCCATGTTCTCTCCTGAAAACGCCATTTCCTTTCCTTCTCTCCCTGCAGGTCCTTCTAAGTAAATTTCGTTCAAGAAAACTATGTTGCGTCACTAAAAAAGAAAACTAATAATAATAAAATAAAAAAGACTAAATTAAGCAACTTTTAATTTTTTTCTGCTGTCAGGTTTACTTGTACAAACAGCATAGACCATTTCCATGCTGGAAACCATCTAGCGGTGACACCTGTCCCTGCATGCTCACGTGGCAGACGGGGGCCTCTTAGGCAGCTGGTGGGAGCCTTGGTGGGAGCCTTTGGAAGCCTGAGCTGGTGCTGCTGCAGCCACCATCTGGGTCTTTGGGCCTCGGCTTTAGCCTTCATTTCAGCCTTGGCTTTAACCTTGGTTGGATCCCCGGTTTCAACCTTGGCTTTTGGCCGGCAGAGCCTGAGCCCCTTTGCAGCGCTGGCTGGCACGAGCCTTTCCCCAAGCCTGGGGTGAATATACGCAAATTGACTGAGCTTGCAACTGTGCTTTTGTGATAAGGGGCCTGGCCTGCCTCTCTGCTTCCCCGAGGGCCTTGATGCACTCGGCCCGGCACTCCTGTTGGCCCACATCTTCTTCAGGCCCTTATAGTTGTGCTTCTTGGCAAAATGTATGTTCCTAGGACTTGGTTTCCTTCAACAGGCTCGTGTTGTGTCTGTGACCGAGGTACCTTAATCCATTTCTGTGCCATTTTCCAGACTAGTTGTGCGTGGTGTAGTTCTTGAATTTGGCCATGTCGGCATGGTTTGCGTGTCCACTGCAGTCTGGAAGTGATGGGTGGTTCTGGATGCGGGGTCAACCACACTCTGGCTAAATAATGTTTTGTTAGGCTCTTCAGCAAGGTTTTGTATCAGGACAAGGACTGTTTGAGCCCTTCAGAGTCAGTTTTCCTCTAATCCACTCATTCTAATGAGCTCACTTGTCACTTGTCTTCCTGTTGTTCATCGATTTGCTTGAGCGGGCGCCAGTAACCTCTCCATATGACCTCTCACAAGCTAGTGTAGCCTAAGGGCATCTGCTCGCTCCAGGAACATGAAGAGCCTCAAACCAATCCTTCAGGTCGTGGGAATGAGGTCTATAATTGTTACTGGGTTTTGGCATATCAAATACGACATGGGTAGCTTGCCAGGCTCTGCTGTGCAGGTGGGGTACTCTTGTAGTAGCCTCTCATCTCATGCATTTATTGATGAATTGAGCAGCCACTCAAGACTAGGAAAGATGGGCTTTTCTGCTGGGTGGAGCTCTGACGAGCAGTGGAGTCCGGATGTTGAAAATGGCGGCCCTCATGGTGTGGGGGTTCCTCTGGCTTCTCACAAGGCTCTGCTGGGATGGCGGGCTAGGGCTAGAACACGCCTTCACTCCTGGGCACCTCATGATCAAACCCAGGGCTTCATACATGTGAGGCATGTTCTTCACTGAGCTCGATCCCATCACAAAAAAAAAGTGATTCATTTATCAAGGAAACTATTAAGAGCAAATATGTGGATCAGGAAGATGCTCCAAGGACTGGAGCGCATGTACTGCACGTGGGAACTGCGGAGTTGTAGTTCCACAACACAAAATAAAGCCTTACATTGAAACTCATCTTCCCTTTCAGAGTAAAGAGGAAGCTTCCCTCTCCTTCTCATGTGACGCCTCCCTTCCCTCTTCGGCACTCATTCCCTCACTCACCTCACCCCTTGTTTTAGGACTTACTCTCCTTCCTCCTTGACTAAGAGTGGTCAACCTGCATCAAGTAGCTTTGCTCATGCACATTCACACGCTTTTAGAAGTACTTTTCGACCTCTGACAACCAGTTAGATGCTGATTACTCAACCAGCCAAAGAATCCAGAAAGTTGGGATGGGGGGTGGGGAGGAAACCTGAACATTGTCAGAAGCATTATAGACTTTCCAGTATCATTATCCAAGTGCACGGCAGAAGTCTTGTCCAAGAAAAATACCTGGATGTATTTTTTTTTTATCTGGCAAGGTAAAGTCCAGGATTACATTGGTACTTCTGAATTATGCTTTTAACCTGGAGGCGATAGTCCAGCGGGTAGGGCATTTGCCTTGCACACGCCGGCCTGTGCCAGCCGGGTTAGATCCCCGGCATCCTATATGGTCCCACAAGCACCGCCAGGAGTAATTCCTGAGTGCAGAGCCAGGAGAAACCCCTGAGCATTGCTGAGTGTGACCCAAAAAACCCAAAAAAAAAAAGTGTCCAAAATTTGGACAGAGACGTGAGCCAGAGAGATAGTACAGTGGGCTGGCTGCTGACCTAGCATAGGCCAACCGGGTTCAATCTCTGGCGCCTTATCTGATCCCTGAGTGTCATCAGAGCACAGCTGGGTGTGGCCCAACAAGGCCCCCCAAACTAAACAACACAAAAAACACATAAAATCTGGATAAATTAAAACCTCTAAAAATATAAAAAAAAAATAGTCTAGGCTTTCAAAGGTTGCTTTTTTTATTTTCTCTTTTAAATGTTTCAAATTGCTTAAAGCTAAAGGACAAAAAATATGAAATGAAAGGAATTGCTCAGGGGCCAGAGAGATGGTCCACTGGCAGCCTCAGGCTTGCAAGGCAGGTGCTCTACCACTGAGCTTGCTCAGGTCACTGGTCCAGCCTCCCCTTCACCAGAAGCCAGCGGTCAGGTCAGGGCCAGCGCTGCCTCAGTGCGGGCAGCAGCACAGGGGTCAGGCTTGCAGCCTCACACTTGCCTTAAAGCACTAGCCCCTGCCTGAGCCGTCTCCCGGACGCTTTCTTGCTGGGGATCCCAAACAGAAGAGTGTCAGCGTCTCTCTGGTTGGTTCCCACGGCTCTGAGTTTGAAGATGTGATTAAAGTGCTGGGCAGGTGTTTTAAGCCACTGCACCATCTTCTGGGCCCCCCAGTTACTGCTGTGTCAGAGCTGCTTCAGGCATCTGTGGGCATTAGGTTGATCCCGTGTTTTGCCTTTTATAAATAATGCTGAAAACACAAGGGAACAAATGTTTTTGTTTTGACTGTTGGTTTTTAAGTCTTATAAATGTCTGAGGATATGGTACTCTTTTGTTTTGGGGCTATTTCCAGTGGTGCTTGGAGCTCTGTGCTCAGGGATCACTCTTAGTAGGCTTTGGGGGCTATACAGGGGGATGGTATCAGACATGGGTTGGCCACATGCAAGGCAAGCACCCGGCCTGCTGTACTATCTCTCTGCCTCCCGCCCCCCACCCAGGTATTTCTATCACAATTGCTGTCAGAGCCCAAGCTTAAAATCATCACCCTTATCCCCCAGTCATATAGTATAGTTAGGGCCCGAGAATCTTATCCCCTTCGAGAGACAGAGAATGACACGAGAATGCAATTAACAGAGTTTATTGGGCTGGTTAGCCAGGGTCAAGCTCCCACATGGACACGCTGGTCCGATTAGGCAGACAAGACCCCGAGCCTTGTGGGATCTTATATAGGCTCTTACTGACGGTTACAGCAGAGCCCGCACAGTACATAGCCAATGAGTTTGTAACCCCACATACATCTCCAGCCTAAGGTGTTAGGGTTATGTGGGTTACATGAGGAAGCAAGCAGGGCACATCTTGCACGTACAAGCAGGTGCGGCACGTCTTGCATGTACGGTGAGTCATCTCTCACACCGCCCACATCCCATAGCCCATCCTGATTATCTTACCCTGGCTGGTATCCTGGGTGGAGGGGCATATACTGATCTCTGCTAGGGGGAATCTGTTCCTCAGTATATCCCCCAAACTGGTGGTTTTCAACCTTGGGTGAACATCGGATCACCTGGTGTCCGGGCAACAATGGAGAGCAGTTAAGACATCTTGGGAGAGGGAAGCGCAAGGCACTTGAATGCACCCTGAGAAATCTCTCTCCGAACACATCCGGAGCTGCTGCTTCCAGCTGATGTGACACTCTAGCCCCCAGTGTGCCCACCCAAACCCGGGATTTACTCTAGAATCGAAACTCAGGTTCTTGGGTTCTTTTCTAAATGGTTTTGGTTCTTTATTTTTTTGCTTTTTGGGGTCACACTTGATGATGCTCAGGGGTTGGTTACTCCTGGCTCTGCACTCAGGACTTATTTCTGGAGATGTTCAGAGGACTACAAGGGATGCTGGGGATCAAACCGCTAAAGCCCTGTTGTAGTATCCCTCTGGCCCTCCTAAATGTTCCTGACTCCGTACACTTTGTACCCAAGTCACTGCTGTCATGATCTCTGGCTTAGGGTTTTAATGTGAAAGTTTAATGAGTTTCTAGTTCTTTGTAGCAAGAAGTTTCTAGAATTTTCTAGCAGTTGCCTTCTCACTAACCTTTCAGGGGTCTCCCTTTGTATCCACTACAAGGAAAATCTGAGGGCCAGGTCCTGCTACTGTCCAGCTTTACTGCATGCTTTCCAATGGCTCTAACATGGAGGAATCTCTCTCAACTCAGGAATTAACCCTGCTGATACTTGGGGGACTATATAGGATACTGAGGATTGAACCCAGGTCAGCTGCATGCAAGGCAAATGCCCTTCCCACTGTATTATATCTGTGGTCCCAGTAAGCTCTTTCTTGACTTGGGGCCTTTATGCAGTGTTTTCACTGTTGGAATGTGGTTCACAATGAAGTTTCAAACTCTCCAAAGTTCATCGTGAAATCTCAGTGTAGTCTCCACACAGAACTCTACTTCAGAAAAATCAAGAGCTCGATTTCTAAATACCTTGCTAGTTGTCTTGGCTCACAGAGCTTGCTACAGTCTGTTACAAGTTGGCTTCCTTCTAGCAGGTAACTTCGATCTCTAGTCTAGCACAATGTCTAGCACATACTACACATTCAGTTATTAATTTTAAGGTCACAGTTCATCACTTTTACTTAAATTGATTTGTTGGGGTTATTCCCAGCAGTGCTTAGGAGGTTACTCCAGGCACATATTATTGATGTGGCTGGTGAGCAATGCTGTTGCTGGGGAGGTCGGCTCTTGAGGGAGCAGAACACCCGCCAAGGTCCAGTAGAGCACCTGCAAAAAAGTCCCCAGGAACCACTGGGGGTGGGGGGTGGGGGTGATAGCTTTGCTTGATGGTCAAACAGGGATATTTAAGTTGGGGAAAGTAGGGTGGGAACTCTATCAGCCAATCAGGCAGTAAGTAGGGTGGGGTCTCTGTAGCTAATCAGGTAGGGTGAGAGTAAGGCAGGGTGTGTGCTTAATCCTAAACACCTTATACAGGCAGGGTGGTGCTTCTGTACAGGGCGTTTAGCTGCACAAGGGACCATACAATGCCAGGGACCAAGCCTGGGCCTCTGCACATAAAGCATGCAGCTCTCTCAGCCCTGGTTCAGCACTTTCAGATAAGGAAAGTCAAGGACCCTTGGTGGAACAGCTATTAGTGCCATATACCAGAGGCAACGGAATGTGTCAATCGCTTCTAGAACAGGGGCTAAGGAAAGCACGAAGTCAGCCTTGCACACAGTCAGGTTCGATTCCCTGCACTGCATATGGGCTCCCATTATGCTGGGAAAATGTTCTCTGAGCAGAGCCAGGAGCAAAGCAGAATATGACCCTAATCCCCACTTCCCTCTGCCCCTCCCAAAACAAGGCATTTAAGGGTCCCAATGATGTGTGGCCTGTGCTACTCTTCATTTCTATTGTTTTACACATTTTGAAACTTTAGAGTACTCATATGTACAGCTCTGTGCAGAAAACTGTACTATCTCTCAGGGCTTAAAATACACTGTACTAGAGCCAATCTGCTGTACTGGTTCACTGTTGACGCTTTCTGAGGGCACTCTGGTGAGCAACCAGGAAGAATCTGTTTTGGGGCCACACCTGGTGCTGCTCAGGGGACCAAATGCAGTTCGGGATCAAACCAGGGCGAGCCATGAGCAAGGCAAGCACTGTAGCCCCCTGTATTATCTCCCCAGTGAGAATACTCTAATATAACAGGACTCAGATACTGTTAGCAACATTTGTAGCTCACTCTAGTTTTTGCTCTGCTGGGATCAAACACAGGATGGGCTGAGCTACATTCCTAGGCTCACTGTACTTCTCGGTAGTGACAGGAATCTCTAACTGGGTTAAACAATCCTTCCCATGGGATGTTGCTTTTGGTTCATACTGACATCAGGGTCTTGCTTTCTGGGCCATTAAAAAAAAACCATGAAAGATTTTTTTAAAAAAAACAATGTAGCTCTATTGTCTGCATGGCCTCATCAAGATGCTGCTGCTAGGTACTATTTTAAAAGTCAGCCATTCAGTCGTTCCCCGTATTCTAGCTCAGCACTTGAAAGTATCTGCCGTTCAAGCAGATAGTCCTAAATTTAAATTCCTGGTGTCTTGCACAGCTCTCCAGCACTGCTGGGATTGGCCCTCTAAAATAAAAGCCAGTCAGACACCAGACAGTTTTAAAAAAGGGTACAATTAATATTTATTGTTATAATCAATGGTAGTTGGTTATATAGTTTTCATATTTGATCTCATTTTTTTTGTAAAAAAAAATTACAGCTGCTGAGTTATGTTATCAGAAAACACGATTAGATGAGTTCATTAATGGTGGCTTCAAGTTTTTCCTTATTCGCTCCAGAAAATTCACCCACCTGTTAAGAGAATATTGAGCAGACATTAAAGTGTGCATTTCTTTTCTGTGTGTACGGTAGCAGGATGGGGTATGAATGAAAAGGGAAGCAAGAATTTTTTTTTTTTTTTTGGGGGTCACACCCGGCAATGCTCTGTGGTTACTCCTGGTCATGCTGAAGGAACCATAATATAATGCCAGGGATAGAAACCGGTTGGCCGCATGCAAGGCAAACAGCACTACCCACTGTGCTATTGCTCCAGCCCCTGGTTCTTAAAATTTTTTAATACTTCTGGGGACTGGAAGGAGAAAGAGCGGTTAAGGCCTCGCCTTGCAATCCTGCCCACCCTGTTTCTTTCTTTCTTTCTTTCTGGATCACACCCGACAGTGCTCAGGGGTTACTCCTGGAGGTGCTCGGGGACCATATAGGATGCCGGGGATCGAACCGGGTCTGCCGCGTGCAAGGCAAACGCCCTCCCCACTAGACCATCGCTCCGGCCCCCTGTCCACCCTGGTTCAATCCCTGGTGCCACATACAGTGCCCTGAGCACCATCATTCTGACCCTCACACCAAAAACATCCCTTGGTATTTCTGACCTTCAAAAAGTCAGTTTCTTAGACAAATGCATCTTTATATTATATTCGGATTGGGGATGTGTATTCTGGACCACACCCAGCTGTGCTCAGGGCACCATAGAAGGTGCTGAACACTGAACCAATGCAGCCACAAGCAAGGCGAGTGCCTCTCCCGGCAGTCTCTCTGGCCCTGACAAACCGGCTCTAACATAGTGACAGCAGTGAGCACCACCAGTGGCCCGTAGTTGCGTGGTTGTTTAATCAACAAACCACAGCACTGGCACTGAAGTGTTAAAGACGTGCATTTCCTGATCGAAAGGTGACGCTATAATCACCAAATGAGGAAGTGTAAAATAGCAGCCTCCCATTAGCCGTCATATCAAGGAGTTGAATTGGCGAAGAATAACACCTCAGTAGCCTTTCAGGTAGGAAGTGGGAACACTTTTCTCATTTGTCCTATTGGGGTGTGTGTGTTAAATGTTTTATTTAGGAGTCTCTACCTCACCTATTCTCCCCCCCCCACATACATATATGTGGTGGAACCCAACCTCTGATATGACCTCGTGTGTGTGTGTGTGTGTGTGTGTGTGTGTGTGTGTGTGTGTGTGTGTGTAACGGGACACAACGGCAGTGCTCAGGAGACCAGGTTGGCCGCATGCAAGTTGTGTCCCCCTACTTGCTATCCTCTTTCTCTGGTCCCCTCAAGTTATCCCCTAAGGCCATAGGTACATACCTTTTGTCCCTTTTTGAAAAATTGGAAGGTTGGCATGCATTTGACTTCACATTCTGAAGCAACATCCTACAAGAGAATAAAGAGTATGAGTACTGAGTGCTGCAACAGATGTGATTCCTTTTCTGGTCTTTTGGTTTTTCATTTTATTGAATTTTTCATAGTGTTCCAACACCTATCCCTCCACCAGTGCACGTTGCCCAACACCAATGTGCCCTGGTTCCCTCCCCGCAACCTGCCTCTATGGCAGGCGTTTTCCTCCTCTCTCTTCCCCACCCACCTCTTTTGTGCATTCTGGTTTGCAATACAGACACTGCAAGATTATCATGTATATTCCTTGACCTACTTTCAATGCTCAGTTTCTAGCCTAGCATTTCCTATTTCCGACTATTATTGTCAAACTGGTCCCTTCTCTACCTCACCTACTTTCTGCCCCCCACATACATATATGTGGTGGAACCCAACCTCTGATATGACCTCCTGTCCCCTATTTTTCCTGGTGCTGGGTATTATTAAATATGGCGTCTCATTTTTTTAATATATTAAATACGGGACCATACGGGATGTGGGGGATTGAACCAAGGTCAGCCACATGCAATATTTAATATTATTAAATATGGCATCTCATATTTAATGTTTCTGAAATTTTTGAAGCAGCATAAAAACAAATTTGTTATATTAACAAAACTAACTTAACTCCTCTCTCCGCATTTAGGGATCACTACAGATCACTGGGTCCACCACAAAGCAAGTGCCCTACCCACTGTGCAATCTCTCCATCCCCTAGTCTGCTAATTCTTGTATCTTGTATGTGTGTGGTGGTGGGGGAGGGGTTTCGGTGGGGTCACATTTGGTGCTGCACAGGGGGCCTTTTGGCCATGCTGAGAGGACCATAGGCGTTGCCAGAGATCAAACCAGGATTGGCTGCATGCATGCAAAGTGTCTTAATCCTTACACTATCTTTCTCGCCTGAATTTCTAAATTCTTAATTAAAATTCTTATTAGTACTTAAAATTATAGACCTCATTCCCATGACCTGATGGAATGGTTTGAGGTTCTTTATGTTCCTGGAGCAAGCAGGTGCCCTTGGGCTCTACTTGCATGAGACAGGACATAAGGAGATGTTACTGGTGCCTGCTCGAGCAAATCGATGATGAACGGGAAGACAGTGATACAGTGATCCAGTGATACTTAAAAGTTCTTATTCATACATACTCTCCTCTTTGAAGGGCACAAAACAAAATGCTCTTACCATCAGCTACTAGTGAGCCCATGAGTTACCTCATGTAATTATGTCTTGGCTATTCCAAGCATCCAAAAAGGGGAAGAGGTGTTAGTACAGGGGTAAAGACACATGCCCAGCACCATGGTCCCCAAACACGGCTGGGGTGGGCTGGGTAATCCCCAGCAACAGTAGACTCGAGCCAGTCAACTAGTCTGAGAACTGCCAGGAGGGCCCCACTCTGGGTATTCTGAGCAGTATTTGAAAGGTTCCCCACATCCCCCAACCACAACAATTATAATGAAAACCCATAACACCTGTTAAAGTGTATTCAGGGGTCCCCCCTTTTGGGCCACACCTGGCGAAACTCAGGGGGTTACTCCTGGCAATGCTGGGGACCACATAAGATGCAGCGGATTGAACCCAAGCCAGCCGCATGCAAGGCAAACGTCTTACCCACTGTGTTATCATTCAGGCCCTCAGGATTAGTTTCAAACAGAACCGGAGGAAGTTTTACCTAAAGCTTTCGCAGCAGAATAGACAGGACTCTCATCAACGGGAGCCCAGCCACTGTCTGGTTCTGGGGGCTTCCTTCTTCACCAGGGACCTGCATTCCTGTTCACGCCATCTTACCCTGACTTTATAATACCCTAAAACTAGCTAATGCTTTAGGAGAAGTACTTATGCTTTGAGATAACAGCTGAATCTTGGTGAATTTTACAAGCATTACGGATGAATTTTCTTTCATCGGGCATCGACATTTCTACAGGCAGCACAAGCTCTCTGTTAGTGCAATGGTTAGGGTGCTTGCCTTGCATATGGCCGGCCTGGGGCCATTCCCCAGTATCCCATATGATCTGAGCACCACCAAGAATGATTCCTGAGCACTTCCGGGTGTGGCGCCAAGACAGAGACAACCCTATGGCAAAAATCTTCTAATGGACGTGTTTTGTTAAGAAAACCATGTTCACTTTCTTTTTTTTTTTTAAGTGAATTTTTAAAAAATATTTTATTATACCACCATTAGATATACAATTACAAGATGTTCCTTGTTTGAATTCTGGTTCTACAGTGTTCCAACACCCAGCCCTCCACCCCTGCCCATCTCCCATCACCAATGTCCCCATTGCAGGTTCTCTCTCTCTCTCTCTCTCTCTCGTCTTACACACTATAGACTGTAATATATTCTACATCATGTTCATTTTCAATGTATATGGAAGTATAATCCATTTGATGTGAAAAGCGAAAAACTAGAGGAGGGAAGCCCATCAATATAAACGCCATAACTGGTCATTTAAATTTGAAATTCAAATGCGCTTCCATGAAACCTATGCAAGATGCACTACAGCACGTTCACACAAGGCCAGAGTACCTTTTCCTTACAAAAATGTGCATTTTCCTGGTCCACGTATAGATGATCTTTAGGCACCATATCACTGTCTTCCTGCTTATCGTCGATTTGCTGGAGCGGGCACCAGTAACATCTCCATATGACCTGTCTCATGCATAGACCCCAAGGGCATCTGCTTGCTCCAGGAACATAAAGAGCCTCAAACCATCCCATCAGGTCATGGGAATGAGGTCTATAACTGTTACTGGTATTTAGCATATCAAATACGACAATGGTAGCTTGCCAGGCTTTGCCGTGCGGGTGGCATACTCTTGTAGTCACCTCTAAATCCAGCATTTATTGATGAACCGTGCGGCCGCAAGCGTACATTAGGCACCATATAGATGATCTTTTACTCTACCGGTCAAAATGTGAAAGGCTTTCATTTTGCCTAACAGATTAATTTTCACATACAAATAGTTCTGAAGAATGGGTTAGTCCCCACCCCTGAAAGTAGAACAGCTAGAAAAAGAATATATTATGAAATTACTTATATTTTCATTGATAGTAGGACCCACACAAGGCAGTGCTGTGGGGAGGCGGGCATGGGGTACCCAAGGCATGGGTCAGATCCCTGGTCACAGCCTGCTCACATGTATTATGCAAACTAGTTAATTCACCTATGACTGTTGTAATTTTTCTCCCTCCAATATAAGATTTGCATGTAACCAGCTCCTTAACTCTATCTCTACCTTGTTCATTTACAGGCAGCTTCCGCTTTAGCACGAAGCCAGGTCGACAATTACACAGTGCCCATCATTCCAGGAAACATCTTAACTCCAAGTGGTTAATAAGTAAAATATTTAGACTCAGTTCTGACCGCCCACTACCCCCTTTACATTTTCTAGTCTCTTCTCTTGATGGGGCATTTTGTGTTCAATTGCATCCTTATCAGGTTAAAAACCTGTTTTGGTTTTGGCCACAACTGCCAGGGTTACTCTGGTGGTGCCGAGGATCCACCTCAGGCGAGGCCAACACCTTATGTCCTGTACAATAACTTCCGCTCCTTGTTTTCATTTTGAAAACACTCTGCAGGAGTTTCCCGAAATTGCAGAATATTCTCATCTATTTCTCAGAAATATCAGATTAAGAGGAGTGAGACAAATTTGGGAGTGCTGACATTATGAGTCAGTACCCCGACTAGTTAGTGTACTGTATTAAATTCTTTTATGGATCTTAGTGCTAAGTTTACTTCCAGAACCAGTATTTGATCTTCACTGTATGAAGCTGGTGTGTTTTAGTTTTGTTTTCTACTAACCTATTCTATGGACTAGTTTGCCCAGTCCTGTAGTGATTTGATTGGCATGCATTCACACTTAAAATTTTAAGCAGTTACCTTGGAGGTTAAGGACTATTATTGAGGAGCCAGAGATGGTAAAGTGGTGGGTAGGCACTTGTCTGGCATGCTTGGCCAACCTGGGTTCAATCCCCTGGCATCCCGCATGGTCCCCTGGGCACCACCAGGGAGTGACTCCCTGAGCGGAGAGCCAGAAGTAAGCCCTGAGCACCACTGAGGTGTGTGTGGCTCTCAAAACCAAGCCATTCTTTGAGTCATATACCAATCCCTTAAGATCATTAGTCTGGGCTGTGGCCCAAGCAGTAAAACATGTAACATGTAACATATACCTGGCACATGTGAGGCCCTAGGTTCAACCCTTGCTATCACTGGTTTGCTCCCATAAGAATCAAAACAAAAAAATTATGATTGGGGCTGGAGCGATAGCACAGCGGTAGGGCATTTGCCTTGCACAGAGCCGACCTGGGTTCAATTCCCAGCATCTAATATGCCCCCTCCATACATGCCACCAGGTGTGACCCAAAAAGCAAAAAATAAATTATTTATCCTAAGTTTCTTCATCAAACAACCTGAGTGACCGAAAACAGAAGACTGGATTAAGAAACAATGGCATATCTACACTATGGAATACTATATGGAGCAGTCTTTTTCAAGTTCGGCCCAGGTATGCTGATCCAGAGACTCACAGACATGGGGCAGAGCTGCTACCAGCTCTCCCTGTGTCCAGCTGATCACAAGGTGCCCGGGAGGGATGGCGGGTTCTAGCCCTGGCCTACCACCCCAGCAGAGCCTCGCAAGAAGCCAGATGATCCCCACTCCATGAGAGCCGCCATTTTCCACATCCGGACTCCCCTCTTGTCAGAACTCCACCCAGCAGAAGAGCTGATCACAGCCTGGCTCATCAATAAATACTGGAGATCAGAGGTGACTACAAGAGTATGCCACCCACACAGCAGAACCTGGCAAGCTGTGTCGTATTTGATATGCCAAATACCAGTAACAATTATAGACCTCATTCCCATGACCTGATGGAATGGTTTGAGGCTCTTTTATGTTCCTGGAGCAAGCAGATGCCTTTGGGCTCTACTAGCATGAGACAGGACATATGGAGATGTTACTGGTGCCTGCTAGAGCAAATCAACGGGAAGACAAGTGTGAAGTGATGGAATACTATGCAGCTGTTAGGAAAAATGAAGTCATGAAATTTGTCTACAAATGGATGGATATGAAAATTATCATGCTGAGTCAAATTAGTCAGAAGGAAAAGGGCAGATAGAGAATGAATGAATTCATTTGTGGGATATATATTAAAATCACGATATTAATATCCAAGGCTAGGCAAAACAGGATCCAGTGGACATGTCAAGGGTTGAAATCTACAAGTGTGTCGGGGGCCGAGATTAGGTAAGAGAGAAGGGATCAGTCTGCCAATAATAGCTGGAAATGGTAATGCTAAACCAGAACTGAGTATTGAAAGTGAATAAAGGGGGCCGGAACGATAGCCCAGCGGGTAGGGCGTTTGCCTTGCATGCGGCCGGCCCGGGTTCGATCCCCGACATCCCATATGGTCCCCCGAGCACCGCCAGGAGTGAGTCCTGAGTGCAGAGCCAGGAGAAACCCCTGAGCATTGCCGGGTGTGACCCAAAAAGCAAAAAAAAAAAAAAAAAAATAAAATAAAATAAAATAATAAAAAAAGAAAGTAAATAAAGGGATATGCAAGATAACCCCTCAGTGCATGTACTGCAAACCACAATGTGCAAAGGAGAGAAGTGCCTGCCATAGGCAGGCGGGTAGGGAAGGGAATCTGGCGACATTGGTGGTAGGAACGTGCACTGGTGGAGGATGGGTGCTGGAACACTCTATGCCTGAAACCCAATCATGAACAGCTTTGTAACGATCTCACTGAGATATAATTCATCACTTCCCTTAGTTGCAAGCAGAACTGGTGGAGTTAAGTGTTTACAGCAAAATGCACTGGTAATGAGGGTGGTGTACTAGTTCTATGTTTGTTTGTTTCAGGGTGACACCCAATGGTATTCAGGCCTCACTCCTGGCTCTGCACTCAGGAATCACTCCTGGCGGATTTGGGGGACCATATGAAATACTGGGTACCAAACGTCGCCACACAGGTGCAAGTGCCCTAGGGTGTACTGGTTCTGATCGACGCTCAGGTACATCACACACCAGAGCAGGACCGGGAACGCTGCTGCCTCCTCCCTGACATTTCCACCGCCTGTGTCTGTCATTCGCCAGGCGCCTCCCACCCAGACCCCGACAACCACGGCCCTGTTCTGTTCTGCTCAGAATCGCCCCTGTAACCATACACTTAACCTAACCAAGTTTAACTTCACAGACTTCTAAGCTTAGCCCTCCGCACGACAAAATAACATGAAAACAGTCAGCAATGAGCAAATGACACTGGCAATTCAGTTTTCATCAATTTGGAAACTGTGGCACTCTGAAGGGCTGCAGAGCCAGGTTTCAATCAGTTCCACTTTTTTAAACTGACATGGTAAGCAGAGCGATGGCAACTGGATGGCATCAAAGGCCGGTCTCTGACGCTCACACTTGCCTCTGAATAAAGGTACAGTCTCTGGTACCACGTGGTTCAGGCTATGCCCGATACACTTAGTAATAATCAGATTATATGTCATCATATTAGACAATATTTCTAATATTCAGAAACAAGTGTGAGGTCATCTTCGTCCCTCCTGTTTTCCTTTCGAATGGAAATGAGGGAATTATTTACCCATATGCAGTTCCAGAGAAACGGGCTGATGCATGCCCGTAACTGGGAAATTCCTACGGGGAATGACACACGCTCTAAAGAGATTTGCTTCTTGTCTGAATTATCTGCATCTTGCTAGATCTGCTGAATACCCAGGCAACTAAGAGCAGACAGATTATTGCTTTTTTGTCTGGGGGGGACCACATGGTCTGGAATTAGTCCAATTTTGAAGTTCTGCAATAAGAACTGCTAAGATCATGCATGCTCATAGGCCATGAAACTATGACAGATACAAGGAAAGGCTACGGGTACTGTGGGTCACGAGTCTTCAGAACAACAGAAGCAAAGCAAATGCCCCTAACTTGTGAGGCCACTGCCAACCTCCAGGCTGTTACAAAGAGACAACAGGCCTGCAGATGGAATCACTTAAGCTAAAACCAAACCAAATACATTAAAAAAATTTTTTTATACCACCTTGATTTATACAATTACAAAGATGTTCATGTTTGGATTTCAGTCAGTTTTCCAGCACCCATCCCTCCACCAGCGCCCACTTCCCAACACCAACGTCCCCTGATTCCCTCCCTCCCCAGCCTACGTCCATGGCAGGCACTTTACCTTTCTCTCTCCCTCCTTACACATTGTGGCTTGCAACACATACATTTAGAGGTTATCATGTATACCCTTTTGCCTACATTCAATGCTCACTTCTAGGCTATATTATCACTTCCAATAATTATTAGCACACTGTTCCTTTCTGTCTTACCTAACCTCCGACTCCCACATATTTGCAGTAGATTCCACCCACTGACAAGACCTCCTGACCCATGTTTTGTCGGGCCTTGGGATATTCAACCCAAATACTTTTGGCTTTGTTTTTGTTGCACCACACCTGGCTGTGCTCAGGGACCATATACGATGTCTGGGATCAAACCCGGGTCAGCAGCGAGCAAGGCAAGTTGTGCTATCTCTCCAGCCCTGCAAGCCAAGCCTTAATTACTAACCCAACTGCATACTTTGGCCCCTTCCAGAAAGGACTTTTTAACCCGGCAACAGCAACTAATAAGGTCACCGGTGCTCCTGCCCTACAGGAAGGTGACTCATCCTACACCAGTTCACTGTCGCAGTCTCTGCCGGAGTGACCCTGCTCCACTAAAACACCAGTGAAAGAAGCCAACAGATCCTGCTCAACTCTTTTACCGCTTGATGGGGGCCACCAAAACACAGTGCTCAGGGTTTATTCTACTCTCTGCACTCAGGAATCACTCTTGGAGAGCTTGGGGGATCACATGAGCTATCACGGACCAAACCTGTGTCAGCTGCGTATAAGGCAAGTGCCCTGCTAGCAGATTATTGCTGTAAAATCTGGCTCCAGATTTTACAGCTGCTTTTGGGCCCACAACTGACGATGCTCAGGGATCACTCCTGAGTACGGCTCAGGGCACCATATAGGGTGCCAGGGATTGAACCTGGGTCAGCTGTGTGCAAGGCGGCGCCCACAGCCTGCTCTAGCATCTCTCCGGCCGCTGCTGAGCTGTCTTGCCACCGGGTGAGGGGGTGTGGGTTTAGATGATGTCTCGCAGAGGTCCTGACTGCGGTGTACTGTGCTGCTCAGAAGCTTTGGACTGAGAAGGGAACAGCTCCCTGAGGGGCAAGGCAGAGCAGGGGCACCCACCGCCCAGCCACACAGTAAAAACTCTTCTCATTGTTACTGTGAGGAGCACATGACCTAATGCGTGAGGAAAGTTTACTGCAGTATCAGTCCACGTTGCCACTTTCCAATAAAAAGTCTAGTCACTGGGCTCCTCACTCTTCACCTGCCTACTCTGACTATACAATAAAGGGGACCAGAACAGGGAGGCCGGAGAGTTGGCACAGGGATAAGGCGCTTGCTTTGCCCGTGACTATGCCTGGATCAATGCCGGGCACTCCACTAGGTCCTCTGAGCACTGCTAGGAGTAAAGCCCTAAGCAGAGCTGGGTATGGCCCAATCCATAAGCCCTTAAAATAAAGTATCACAGATTTTTTCTTTCCATTTCTTTGCTTTTTGGGTCACACCCAGTGATGCTCAAGGGTTACTCCTGGCTCTGTACTCGAGAATTACCTCTGGCAGTGCTCGGGGGACCATATGGGATGCTGTGGATCGAACCTGGGTCGGCGTGCAAGGCAAATGCCCTACCCACTGTGTTAAAGTCGGAGTTTCTATCTTTAAAAAAAAAAAAAAAAACCTCAGGGACACAATTCCCAGAATAACTGCCCGACAACCCTTCCACATTCATTTATTAATTTTATATCGACTACACAGCAGGTCCGTATGCTTAAGAGGACAGAGTTAGGATAGGGTCTCTCACCCCAAGAAAGATACTGGGGTCATCGGCACTAACAATAATTCAATGAGTGCTTACCTAGGGCTAGGTGCGACCGGGTATGTTGGGCATCTCATGGGCACTGTTTGACCTAACTGACCGCCTTCTAATGCTGCTTTTTCACCCCACACTTTATAGAGAACCAAATGGAGGTAAGGAGAAACAAACACCAGCACCTAAGGAAACACGGCTGGGAAAATGTGTCAATAGCTTAGAACAGGCTCTACCCTGATCCCTGCATCGGGAGCACGGGCCAAAGGGGCCTGGGAGGACGGAAACAGACCCAGCCTGAGACATCTGGTGCGTCACTGGAGGCCTTGCAAGCTCGTGACTAGGAGCCAGCCGGCAAGGTTGAGACTTGCCCAGAAGAAAAGCCACAGGTCACAGCAAAGACATACTGTGGATTACAAAGGGATGACTGAAGACACAGGGGAGATTGTGTAGGGTGAAGGCGCTGACCTCACACGCTGCCTAACCCAGCAGCTTCTTCTCTGCAAGCACCTTTGGTCTCCTGAGCACCTCTAGGAGTGACCCCACATCCTCCTCTCCCCAGCAGAGAGCCAGGAGGTCAGCCCCCAATACTGTGGGTGTGGCCTAAAAGCAAACCCCAAAACACCAAGCAATCTGATGTCAGCAGAGCCTCACAGGTTCAGAAAGTTGCGAAGATCTCGTCAGAGACCCTCTGGTAGGCACCTGCATCTGTTCAGAAAACAAGCAGCAGGTGTCCGTGGAGACGCCAACTCCAGGAAGAGGGATGTCGGCCTAAACTGGAAGCCAAGACAGGACCGGAAGCAGCGATACCGGACTGCCACATCCCTGCCCATGCCTGAGCTCTGGAGCTACGTGAACACGCGCCTTCAGAGGCAGACCAACTCAACTCAAATCCTGGTCCTGCCACTTACTAACTCCACTAACCCCCAAGCCCCTTCCCGCCCCTCTGAGTTTCCTCTCCTATATAATGGGGACAGTAGGTCAGAGAGAAGAGCACAGGGTGGGTGCTTGCTTTGCAATCAGCTGACCCAGGTTTGATCCTCAATACCACATACAGTCCCGAGCACCACCAGGAGTGATCCCTGAGTGCAGAGTCAGGAGTAAGGCTTGAGTACTGTCAGCTACAGTTCCCAAACAAAATAGGGATAGTAGACCAAGCAGTCACTAAGCACACACAATGGTGTCCGGCACTTACCCAGGGTTTAACAAGCACCTGTGCATGAAGCCCCTCCCACAACTTCCCATGTTACTCTTGGACCTCATCAGGCACTTTGGTTATTTGTTCTATACAACACTGGGGTTTTTTCTGGGCATGGTGTTGAAACACATTTCAAAAAAAAGTATAAACTTGGGCTGGAGCGATAGACCAGCGGGTAGGGCGTTTGCCTTGCACGTGGTGGGCCCACGCCAGCCCGGGTTTGATCCCAGGCATCCCATAGGGTCCCCTGAGCAACACTGTATCACTGTATCATTGTCTTCCCATTGTTCATTGATTTGCTCGAGTAGGCACTAGTAACATCTCCATTAGTCCTGTCACAAGCAAGTGCAACCCAAGGGCATCTACTTGCTCCAGGGACAGGAGGAGCCCCAAACCATTCTTTAGGTTGAGCACCACCAGGAGTAATTCCTGAGTGAAGAGCCAGGAGAAACCCCTGAGCATTGCCAGGTGTGATCCAAAAAATAAATAAATAAATAAATAAACTTGTACAAGGCACATAGTCTTGTTAAACTGATGTTACCTCAGTAATAAAGTAAAACACTCTTACAAGGAAAAAAAAAATGAATTATTTAACTAACTAAAATCAACCAGGATGAGAAGGAACTAAATTCACAAGCCTACCCGTGAATACTTTTCCAGACCCGCCTTTGTTCACAAAAAACCTTTAAAAATAGCCCACTGGGGCAGGGAATATACCTCCAAAGGACTAAAGCACTTGCCTAGCATTTGCTAGGCCCTGAGTTCAATTTCTGGGTGTGGTCTAGTGGGTACCAAGCACCTCAGGGCTGGAATAGTACCCTATTAGGTTCCTAGAGATACCCCAGCTATGGCCCCCAGACTCTGTGAGCACTGTTTAGGGCACCCCACTTCCCATCCCCAAGTAGACTGTCCCATTCTCCCCCCACCCGCCCCATTTTGGCAATACCGTCAGGTCTATGAATTGAGTTGTCATGGTCAAACTAAATTTCTACTTATGGAAAACAAAGTCAACTTTTACAAAATGCAATGACTACAATGACTAGT
The DNA here is from genome assembly GCA_021461705.1 of Cryptotis parvus. Lineage (NCBI taxonomy): Eukaryota > Metazoa > Chordata > Mammalia > Eulipotyphla > Soricidae > Cryptotis > Cryptotis parvus. The sequence goes on from JAJIBD010001911.1 coordinate 27,651, forward strand.
AAGGTATAGAAGCTCCAATCATAGGGTTTTCAGATTTAACTACGTAGCTCCTGCCGTCTAAGAGTACACTCACAATGATCGCCTTCCTCTGAAACAGAACATTTAGTACGGGGTAGGGTTCTAGTGTTGTTTGACATGTTTATAAAAGCAGGTGTAATTCAAAGAAGTAGACCGGTAGGGTTCAACATTTCGGCCACATACCTGGCAATCATCCACATCGACTTCCAGGAACACCACATTGGAATATTTTTCAGAAAGGCTCTGGAAAACGTCAAAGGAAGAACCACATATATTTAGAACTGGATAATGAAAGACACACGCGAATTTCTTAAGAGGACACTTAATAAGCCCAAAGAAGAAGTGCGGTTCCAAATATTCAGATAAGGGTCCAGTAAGCACGTTCGCAGAGTCCAACCCCTCTTTGTATAAAACAATCTGGCAAAAAACAAAACAAAAAAAACCCCAACAATCTGGCATATCAATTTTGGCGCCTGAATTTCAGAGGACCCATGTTTCAACTGGAAGGAGAAAACTATTTCAGACATGCAAATTCATTTTTGAAAGTCTTCAGTATGGCAAACTAAATATAAGTAATTCCATGTAGTTCTGTTACTTTTAGACAAAAGATTTCCCTAGAGTGAAATTTTCCTTAAACCCTTTAACTGTTCTTTCCTAGTTTTGCAACATTGCTCCTTCTCCCTCCCCCATACAAATCTGTTATGAGGTAAAAGCTGGTGAACACTCACATGGAAGAAAGGCTTGATCATTTTGCAAGGCCCACACCACGTGGCTGAGAAGTCAACTTCGACGAGCTTATCTCCTGCACCATTCAAGGCTTCCTGAAAAGCTGACCTAGAAAGAGAAAAGAGAAAGTATGTTCCAGCGCTGCCTTTCCATTTTTCTTCTGTTTCTGGGCCATACCTGGAGATGCTTAGGAGTCACTCCTGGCTCTGTACTCAGACATCACTTTTGATGGTGCTCGGAGCACCATATGGGAAGACGTGGATGGAAGCTGGGTTAGCCACATGCAAGACAGTGTCTTACCCACTATACTATCCCTCTGGCCCCTACCGAGCATTTCTGAAAAGTCCCATTAAATGTGAAACTCTCCCCACTGGAACTAATAAACAGAACAGGGAAACGAGATTTTTGAAGGGAGCCTAGAGTTTTGTAAATATTATTTGATAAGATGGTATATTTGATAAGTAGGTATAATGCATACAGTATTCATGTCTTCAGAAATTCTTAAGTATTCATGTTTTCAGGAATTATTTCGTTATCTAATCAAACTATGTCCAAATGAAGGGGAAAAAAAAAGACATGTTAAAAATGTCTCCACCATGGGCGGAGCGATAGCCCAGCGAGTAGGGCGTTTGCCTTGCATGGGGCCGGCCTCTGCCGGCCTGGGTTCGATCCCGGTATCCCATGTGGTCCCTCCGAGCACCGCCGGGAGTGGTTCCTGAGTGCAGAGCCAGGAGTGGCCCCTGAGCATTGCCGGTGTGACCCAAAAAGGCAAAAAAAAAAACAAAAAAAAAAAAGTCTCCACCCAAGCCGGAATGATAGCACACGCTAGACCGGGTTTGATATCCGGCATCCCATACGGTCCCCGAGCACCACCAGGAGTAATTCCTGAGTGCAGAACCAGGAGTAACCCCAGAGCAATGCTGGGCATGACCCCCAAAAAAAAAGCATAAATAAATAAATAAATAATGTCTCCACTCAAATCATGTCCTTAAGACCCTCACTTTATTTATTTATTTATTTGTTTGTTTTTTTTGGGTCACACCCGCAATGCTCAGGGGTTACTCCTGGCAGTGCTAGGGGACCATATGGGATGCCGGGATTGAACCCGGTCGGCTGCGCAAGGCAAATGCCCTAGCCGCTGGACTATCACTCCGGCCCAAGACCGTCACTTTAGACAGTGACTAAATGATTCCAGAACGACAAAAAGGACCATGAGTCACAAAGGCACAGAATTTGGCAACGGAAACATCACAGGTTATTTTACAAAAAAGCAAACCTTTGAAATTAATATTGTCTGTGGTGAAACATGCTAACAAGCTCAAATAATCAACTGAAGCAATCTCTCCAAACCCTTACTCTCAATATCAGCTCTTTGAAGTTAAGGGTTCCAGAATGGCAATCAATTTATTTACTTTTGATTTCTGCTCTGCCCTTTGACTCAAAACACCAGTCTCCTTATCTCAAGATCGTAACTTTTTTTTTGCTTTTTTTGGGGGGTCACACCCAGCGATGCTTAGGGGTTTCTCCTGGCTCTGCACTCAGGAATTACTCTTGGCGGTGCTCGGGGACCATATGGGATGCCGGGATCAAACCCGGGCGCATGGGCCACGGCAAACAAACGCCCTACCCGCTGGACTATTGCTCCGGCCTCCTCAAGATCATAACTTTTAAGATAGTATTTGCATATGGGTTAAAAAGATAGTATTTGTAGGGCCAGAGTTATAGCCCAGTGGGTAGGGCATTTGCCTTGCACGCGCTGGCCTGTGCCGGCCGGGTTCGATCCCCGGCATCCCATATGGTCCCCCAAGCACCGCCAGGAGTGATTCCTGAGTGCAGAGCCAGGAGTAACCCCTGAGCAGCGCCGGGTGTGACCCAAAAAAGCAAAAAGATAGTACTTGCATATGGGAAGTTTAAAATACTCCATTAGCAGAAATGACCAAGAAATTCGCTGCCAACAAACTCCGGAGCCTGAATAATTTACTAATGGCCTTGATACGGTAACCCTAGGAACCACCTGCCCAGTCACCAAAGCACTTGTTTTGTTAACCAATTAGTCAGTGCTGAGCAAAACCAGGGCAACAAGAGAATCAAACTACAAACATTTATATCTGAAGGCTAGACTTATAGGAAAAAGGCTAGTCAGACTGGTTGAATAAAAACCTAATATGCCTTTCCCTTGAAAGTGAGAAAGTCCTATCAGTTCTGGCAAAGAAAAATGCACATCAGGAAAAAAAAAGTCCAAAGTGAATTCTGATGGGAACTACTTTAGATTTCTGAAGTCTACTTCCTCTCTTTTTGGGGAACCGATTCGGGGAATGGTACCCCCATCGGGTGCCATGAGTGCTATAGTCTTTCAGAGAAGCAGGTAAACTCCTATTGCACCTTTGGGCTTGGGGATGCGCGTGTGTGTGTGTGTGTGTGTGTGTGTGTGTGTGTGTGTGTGTGTGTGTAGAGGGGGCAGAGGAAGAAGGAAGTATAAAAAGTACAAAAATTATTTTTTCAAAGCATCACACATTCCCGAAGAATTCCATCCAAATCCTTTCCTATTATGATATGTGTTTTGGGTTATTGGGTCACAACTCATACTGCTCTGCTCCAGGTACTGGACAAACCGGAGGCCTGGCTAGGCGTGGCCAATGTGGCAGGGTAGGCCACAAGACAGGGAAGAGCCTCGCCCCCTGGTACCAGCACCCTGGTCTTTAAAGTGATCTTTAGAGCAGGACAGCCACCGCTACTGCTAAGACTAAAGATGGGGCCGGGGGGGGGGAAGAGCGTCTGCTTGGCTGTATCCACTGTTTTGTGAACATGATCAATTCCTTTCACATGGAATGTGTTTCATACAGTCATATATATCCAGAAACAAGACAGAATCAAGAACAAGTAAAACAAGCAGAATTTTTTTCTTTCCTTTTGGTCACACCTGGCAAACACCTGGCAATGCTCAGGGCTTACTCCTGGCTCTGCACTCAGGAATTACTCCTGATGGTGTTGGGGACCATATAGGATGGCAGGGCTCAAACACGGGTTGACCACATGCAAGGCAAACGCCCTACCCGCTGAGCTACTGCTCCCGTCCTCACAACCTGAAATTCTTGAAAGGTGGGCAACAACTACTTTGGCCTTAATTAAACAACAGAGCCAGGAATGTGTAGGCTTCATGACGAATTCTTTTCTCCTTACCCTGCCTTTTGCCTAAAATACACATAGTTCAGTTAAGATTCTTTTTTTTTTTTTGGGAGGAAGGGTTTGAGCCACACCTGGGATGCTTAGGAGTTAGTCCTGGCTTTGATTCAGGAATTACTCTGACAGTACTCAGAGGATCATATGGAACGCAGGGATCAAACCCAGGTCAAATGCACTACCAGCTGCACTAGGAATCTGCAACTAACAACAGGCTATCATGGACATCAGTGGTCTGGAAAGAAAACGACGTATTGGGGCCGGAATGATAGCCCAGCGGGTAGGGCGTTTGCCTTGCACACTGCCGGCCTGTGCTGGTCGGGTTCGTTCCCGGCGTCCCATATGGTCTCCAGAGCACCGCCAGGAGTAATTCCTGAGTGCAGAGCCAGGAGAAACCCCTGAGCATCGCCGGGTGTGACCCCAAAAGAAAAAAACAACGAAGTATTTGGGTAAATAAGACCAGTATCTATTATCTCTCTTCCTAGAAGGATCAATGGCCTTAAAAGCGTGTCCCTAGGTGCCAGCGTGCGGAGGACAGTTCAATAAAGGCAGCTGCCATTCTTTTAAAAGCAAAACCTAAGTGCCATGTGTTAATTTCTTCCTACTTGCATTCACAGTCCATTATCATACTCAAGTTGGAAATCGGCCCCATGGCTCCAAACCATGACTGGCAGCGTTTGCACTAGTCACAGAACTGAAGCAAATTCCCTTCTCCCGCATCTCCCAGAGAAAGAGATGCCACAGCTAAGAACCAAAGCTGCAAAGGGCCGAGGTGAGTGCCAGGGTCCAGGCAACGTTCTGCTCAAAGTCCTTTCACTTCTCTCCAGCTGCAGTATAAAGATGAAGTCAGAGACCCTGGACAAACCCCTCTCCCGGCACTGACACGTGACAAGCAGCAGGAAGTGGAGGGTAGGTGGAGCCAAACTCAGTATTAAGAAACTTATTTTTGCAACACAGGGAGTTTGCTAATTTTATGACCAATCATGAATTAAAAAAAATATGCATAGGAGAAACCCGTTTAAAGACAAGCAACGTGTGTGTGTCCCAGACTCACGACAGAAGATATTCAAATCAAGAACGTGACAGGTTTTCTTAGCTAATGGGGAATGTCCCGGCAGAAGAGAGCAGAGTTTAAAAGCTCGCCCCAGGCTTCTCCAGCGAGGCTACCCTTTGACTCCATCACTGCCCTCTGACCTGCGGCCACAGCTGAAGCTGGGTACTAAACGTTATAAACAAAAACATTCACTGAAGCACGGAAAAGTGCGCTGCATTCAGCTACTGAACGAGTCAATGATTCCCAAATCCGTTCTGTGTGTGCTCAGGTTAAACTGGCCAGCTCTGCCTCCCCGCCCGCCCAAACAAGGAGACATCACCTCTACTTCTGGCTGCTTCTAGAAAACAGATTCCCTCCTCCCAAATTTCCTAACCACGAGCAAGGAAGTCTTCTGATGGGAAAAGCAACCCCAGGAAGAGGGTGCCGAAACGCCTTTCTCCTGCTTTATTGCGGTGAGGGGTGCAGTCAGCATCAAATCTGGTCTTGCAACACGGAATCTTCTCCCCCTCCCTTTCCTGGCTGCATTAAACAAACCTTTCTCCGGGTGGCTCCAATGTAAATAAATGAAGTTCAGAGCTTAGTGACCCGGCTTACACTCAGTCTCCACCACGGCAAGCCTTTGGCTTGGGCATTCATCCAAGGATAGAATCCTCGCATCTGGGTTTACCCAAAGGGCGCTGGGCACACAGCGGGCGCGCGGTAGCTCCTAGGGACCGCGGGTGAATCACAGATGGGCAGGGCAAAGGGAGGCCCCGGGGCCCGGGGACTGAGTCATTCAAAGCCAACGCCGCCGGAAACGCCCTGCGACGCAGGGGGCAGTCCCCGAGGGCGCGGCCCGGACCTCACTTCCTCGCGGCCACCTGGGCCCCCGGCGCCTCGGGCCCCGCCGCGCGCACCGGGCGGGGACTCTGGCCCGGACCCGCCCCTCTAAGTGCCGACCCCGCACGCGTCACCTCCCCGGTCCGGAGGTGATGGAGGCAGCCGCGGGGGTCTCTCGGCTCCTCGGGGTGCTCCACGCGGCTGGACCCAGTGGCTGGCCAGCGGCCCCATATGCTTTCCCCTCTGGGCCCCTGCAAGCCCATGCCCGACTCGTATCCGGGCACACACAGACCCGGCTGGGGGAAAAGGCAGACTTTCACCCCAGCACCCAATAGGGGCTTCCCTGAAGGCCGGCGCGCGCGGGCAGGAGGCGCAGGGCGGGGGTGCAACCCCAGACGCACAGCGCGCGAGGAGCGCAGGACACCCCGATCCCGCCCTGCAGGGGGCCCCTCTTGCGTCCTCGTCCTCCCTCCCACCGCACGCGCCCAGGCCCAGGCTTTTCGCAGTGCCATCCACCGGCTCTTGCGCTGCAGAGGGGGAGGCCTGGCCACCCCTTGACTCCCCACACACCCGCCCAGGCCCGCCCGCAGCTGGGGGGCTGCCGCGCGTGGCGTCCCGGGCGCGCGTACCTTGCTATCGATCTGCTTCACCATTTTCGGCGGCTGGACTCCGGCAAACGACCGGCAAACGACCGTCAAGCAGCAAGAAGAGGGGACCCAAAGGCGGATCTGGATTACAGACGCGGGTCCCACGCCGACCGTCTTTTATAAACTGCGAGCTCGGGGCGGGGCGGACGGACGCGCGCGGCGTGCGTGAAGCGGGGGCGCGCCCGCTAGGCCTCCCGCGCCCGCCAAACCGCGGGCCTGGCCCCGCCTCCGGGCCGCCGGCCGCGCCTCTCCTAGCTGGACCGCTGCTAGGGGGCGCGGCGGGCGCGAGGAGGGCTCCGGGAAGCCCAGCCCGCACCCCGCCCTGCGCGCAGCCCCGCAGCCGTCAGTGGGTGCCCCGGAGCCCCGGGAGAGCTCCGACACCGTGCAGAAAGGCCACCCCAGATCCACAGGGCTGTCACCTGGGTAGGGGTGGAGGGGACAGCCCAGCTTTGGGTCCAGCGCGCCTGGGCTTGGGAAGGGGCTGCCTGGGCAGGGCTGGACTCCTCGGGGAGGCCGGCCACGCCCCGGTGCCCCAGCCCTGCGCACCCCGTGAAGTGCTGAGTAACGGCGACCAGGAAGTCTCCGCGCGTGGTCCCGTGCCCGCCTCCCTTAGCAGCGTGGATCTTTTGCAAATGGCTCTTTCCGCCTTTGCCCGCCTTCGTCTTGTTTCCCTCTCGCCGCCGGGCTGCCGCATGACACAGCAGATTTAAGTGCGATTAGATGGTGGCCAGGGGGTCTCTGCAGCCGGACTCTGGAGCTGCGTGTCGCTGGGTAGTAGTGACACACGGACCCGGTTGTGATCCTGAGCCCATCTCAGGCCTTAGCTGTCTCTGCCTCGTATTTCTTTGCAGTAAAATGGGAGTCACGATGAAAGGAGTACTGGTCGGGCTCTGAGGACTGTGTGCGGAGCATAGTAGGCTCTCAATAAATAGGTCTAAGTTGGGAATACTTATTAGGCTTGCTTGGTGTCATGGGGTGGGGGACTGCTTAACTTAGTCACCTTATATTTATGATGACATCGATGCTCACATTTGCTTGCTTTATCTATCAGTCACATAAGAGAAGTGGGACATTTAGAGTTCCCCCAACATTGGGGCCGGAGCGATAGCCCGGCGGGTAGGGCGTTTGCCTTGCGCGCGGCCGGCCTGTGCCGGCCCGGGTTCGATCCCCGGCGTCCCATATGGTCCCCTGAGCAACGCCAGGAGTGATTCCTGAGTGCAGAGCCAGGAGTTACCCCTGAGCATTGCCGGGTGTGGCCCAAAAAGCAAAAAAAAAAAAAAAAAAAAAAAAGTAGAGTTCCCCAACATGAACCGGGATGCAGGTTGCAGTTAGTTCCGTCAGACCAGTGGCACTTTGAAGCTGGAAGAGCCTGGCAGCAGCTGGGTTTGGAGTGGAGAAGCAATAGAGTTGAGAGAGCAGAGGAAGGAAGGGGTGTGGGCAGGAAGGGGGTGAAGAGGGCTGGGGGTTCAGCAAGCAGGAATTAATTCCCAGCTCTGGGGAAGGGCTGTCTAGTTACACCTCCGTGTGGTTGGCTGGGAGGTGAAACTGATCCTTGATCTTTCCCGCCCACCCCCAGCCACCCCCTTGGCAACCAGAGGACACATTCAGGAACTGGATCATTCCTGAACTGGGTCCACCCAGCTGAACCGAGCACAGATCCCTTAGGAGCAAGGGTTACGGGAGCAGAGAGGAGATCTTTCAGGGTGCCAGGAAATGAACGTATTCTGCATTTCTGCTGCTGTCTTCAGCCCAACTTCCATTTAGTTCATCGGCAGGGAGATGACCATTGAAAAGGAGTGTAGAAAGGGCATGTACACATCTCCAGTGGCCAGCACCTTAGCTGGCCGATGCTCTCCAAGGAACTTCCCGTGACTCGGTTGGAATCTCTCACCTCCGCAGGACGGATAGACAGAGGATGTTGGGGATCTGGGAGGAGCGCGTGAGAGCTAAGAACCCCCATGCTGCAATTAGACTTCCTTGCTACATCCATGCTTTGCCTCTTAGTAGCTGGGTCACTCCAGACAGGTCTAAATTGCTTTTCTGTGCTTCTATAAAATGGGGGTAATAATACCTCATGCTCCTATAAAAGTTGAGTGAGCAACTTGATGCATGTAGCAAAAAATATATGTAAAGTGCTGCAAACCATGCCGGACTGTGAGTGCCATCCAAGCTGTGATGCAGTCGATTAAAGGGAAGGTGAACCGCTTCCAGAGTGATGACCAAGGTGGAGATTGTAAAGCTGGTGTCAAATCCTTTAGGGGAATCATGAGATAGGTAGCTACAATGAGCAATACAGAAGAGAGAGTCCAGTTCCCGTCCCACCTAAGGATGAAAGGAAGGGTTAGGATTTCACTTAAAGAACAAGAGGGTCAGGAGATAGCTCACTCCGCGGTTGGAGCATGTGCTTTGCATGCAGGAGGCCTTGGGTTCAATTCCTGGCCTCAGCTGGTTTCCTGAGCGCCACCAGGAGTGACTCCTAGAATAGAGAGCTGGGACTAAGCTTCAGAACATCACCAGGTTAGCTACAAGCTGAAACAGAAGAACGATGTTTCCTACCTACAAGGGCACAGCGTTCTCTGGAGAGTCCTTGTGGAGTGGACGAGACAGCTTTTGAGGAAAGGAGCCGCTCAGGCATTGTTTGGGGCAGCCCACGGAGGGAGGATTCACTGAGAGGGCGGGGGCTGTTCTGGGCCAGGATTTCCCTTGTAAGAAATTCCAGTCCACATGGATTTAAGCTAAAGAAATTCCTGTCACCAGGAACTCACCGTCTCTCTTCACCGTTACTAGGTTCTTGAGCGTGCCCAGGCAACGCCTGGCTTCAGTTGCTATCAGGTGAGTGACCTTAAGAAGTCAGCGATAGCACAGCGGGTAGGGTGTTTGCCCTGCACGTGGCCGGCCAGGGTTCAATCCCTGGCATCCCATGTGGTCCCCGAGCACCACCAGGAGTAATTCCTGAGCAAAGAGCCAGGAGTAACCCCTGAGCATCGCCTGGTGTGACCCAAAAAAGCCAAAAAAAAAAAAAAAAAAAAAGAAGTCATATATGGCTCTTCCTTGCAGAGTCAAAAGTCCCCAAGTCTGACCTGCATTTGTGTGAGCTGAGTGGGAGTTGGGTGGGGGCATAAGCCAGCCAGAACTTTCCAGATGGGTGAGGAGATTGCAGTGGAGAGCCAGGGAAGGAGGAAATGAGCCCTGATCAGGCAAAGTAAGACTCTCCTGTTGCTATAAGTGAGCGGTGTGAGGTGAGCCGGCCTCAGGCTTCTGGGTCAGCTCAGGCCAAGGCTCTCCAGGGAATGGAAGGTCAGGTCTGCTGTGTTTGTGTGGAACTGAATAGTAAGGAAACACAGCTTGAGGACCTCTGAATCAAACTTGGCAGCTGGCAGCGCTGGATCACCACGCTGATGGGTGGGGGGCTTGATGTCACAACCACAGCGGGGTGTATGAAAGCATTGTCTTTTGTGGTTGAGTCCCATGATCTGCTTTTTAAAGTCGTGTGTGTATGTGTGTGTGTGTGTGTGTGTGTGCTGTGGCTGCTACAAGCATGCGCATGCGCGCTAGGTGACCATAAATGCCAGGGGATCTGGCCCAGGGCTCCCACATCCCCTCTGCGCTACCTGCCCCCAAGTCCACCTGCATCTTATTTATTGTTTGGTTTTTGGAGGACCACCTACAGCTGTGCTCAGGGTTTACCCTTTTTTTAAAATTTTTTTTTTCAGTTTTGGTCACACCCAGCAATGCTCAGGGGTTAGTCATAGATGCACTCAGGAATTACCCCTGGCAGTGCCCGGAGGACCATATGGGATGCCAGGGATCAGACCTGGGTCAGCTGTGTGCAAGGCAAATGCCCTACCCTCTGTGCTATTGCTCCGGCCCCCTCAGAGTTTACTCCTGACTCAGTACTCAAGGATTATTCCTAGCAGGCTCAAGGCACCATATGGGGTGCTGGGGATCAAACTGGACAGCTCCAGGCAAGGCAAGCTCCCTTCTGGCTGTGCTATCACCACCGACCCACGTTTTATTTTATTTTATTATTGAGTCACTGTGAGATACAGTTACAAGGCTGCTTCAATGATCGGGTTTCAATCATACAATGTTCCAACACTCATCCCTCCACCAGTGCAAATAAATACATTTCCTGCCACCAACGTCCCCAGTTTCCCTCCTGCCGCCTTGTGCCCTCTCCCGAGTCTGTCTCTATACAGGCACTTTCCTTCTTTCTCCCTCTCTCCCGTTTGGCATTATCCACCTGCATTTTAAAGAGAGTAGATGAAAATTTGGGCATACTAAAATCTGAGTAACTTTGTCCTGAGCTCTTTGAGGCACTAGTTAGGCTTGAAGATCCTGTTTAGAGTGAGTTGAGATGAAGGCATGGGCGAGATGAGCAGGGCAAGTGAAAGAAAATTGGGAGCTTGAATCACTCTGGTAAAGATGGTGGTCAGGGGAAAGGGATACATAGCTCTGGAGAACAACCACTAAGGTCAGGCGGAGCTGAAGGGTGTATCGTGAAGAAAGAGGCTCTCCAGTGTTCTGAGAGGAAAATGGAAGCGAGGAGACACCCTACAGCCACCGCAAACACGCTTTGGTTCTTTGCTGCTGAAAGGAGGAAGTGCTTCACTTGGCTTAAATATGCCTCATTTCACCCGTGACAAGGATGCAACATTCCTTATGCTAATTTTTGAAATCATGCTATAAGGCTATTTGAATAGTTGGTAGAAGCTCCTTGTGGAATATCACTCCCTATTTGGGAATTTTCAGATGCTAATTGAAAATCCCTAAGAGTGAACTGTTAGGGTACTTCTGCTGTTGTTTAGTTTTTTAAAACCTATATATATATATCAAGACCAAAAAAAAAAATCAAGACCAAAAAAAAAAAAGCCATATATATACATATGGCTTCTATATTATATATGGCTTATATATATATATATATGGCTTTATTTTTTTTTGGTCTTGATTTTGGACTACCGAAATCAAATTTTTTGATTTCAGACTTTTTCAAGCCCAGCCCAGGTATGCTGATCCAGAGCATACATGGGGCAAGCTGCTACCGGCTCTCCCTATGCCCAGCTGATCACGAGGCACCCTGGAAGGAAGGTGGGTTCTAGTCCTGGCCCGCCACCCCAGCAGAGCCTTGCAAGAAGCCAGAGGAACCCCGACACTGGTTCATCAATACATGCTCGAGATGAGAGGTGACTACAAGAGTATCTCACCTGCACGGCAGAGCCTGGCAAGCTACCCATGTCATATTTGATATGCCAAATACCAGTAACAATTATAGACCTCATTCTTTGACCTGATGGAATGGTTTGAGGCTCTTTATGTTCCTGGAGCAAGCAGATGCCCTTGGGCTCTACTAGCATGTGACAGGACATTTGGAGATGCTACTGGTGCCTGCTCAGGCAAATCGATGATCAACCGGAAGACAAATGAAGCAAGTGATTCGGACTACATCCAGAAGTACTCAGGGCTTACTCCTGTCTGTGCTTAGGGGTCAGTCCTGTCTGGGTTTGGGGGCCCATATGGGATGCAGAGGACTGAACCCAGGCCAGCCACATGCAAGGCAAGCACCCTACTCACTGTACTATCACTCCAGCCCTCTATTACATTTAATGCTATTTTGGGTGGGTGCTTCTTGCTTGAGAGGCAACCCCCCAAAATAGTTTGCTGATGATACTTGCAACTGGGCCAGACGTGTCCCAGCTTGGCAGTGTGATCCTGCCCAGAACCCATGAGCTTGGGGTTTCCAGGGTTTTATCCAGAAGTGGATGGGAACCTTATGCTGCCAGGGATTTTATGTACTCCAGGGGTAAGGGAGTACCCTTTTTCTCTCTGGTCCTTTGAGCTATCTCCCCAGCCCTTAATGCTAATTATTTTAATGTAACTGTCACACAGCGTAATAACCCCTGTGAATAACCCAATTTGCACATCTCTGCTCTTAAGAGACCATAATTTGCAGCAATCATTACCTTTCCTGATATCTCAAATCCTTCCTCTCTGTGCTCCTGCAGGAATGGTCTGAATCTGGCAAGCTCCACGGAGCTCTCAATGTCTCTGATGTTTCTTTATGCCTTGCATGGAGTCAAGGTTCAAGCCTGATGGAAGTTGGGGTCTGACAACAATCCATGAAATAAAAGCTTCCCACTGATCCTTCTACACTCCTCCCCTCTAAAGCATCCCATGGTTAGCTCTGTAACAAAAGAAGAAGAATCTTGACCCTCACTACACACCAAATAACAAAATTACCCAAAATGTAATATTCAGTGTCTAGAAGATGTTGAGGATAATCTTTGCAAGCTTGCAGTAGGCAAATATTTTGTTTATTTGTTTTTGGGCCACAGTCAGCAGTGCTCAGGGCTTGCTCCTAGCTCAGCAATCACACCCGGCAGGGTCAGAGGACCCTATTAGGTGTTGGGGATCAAATCCAGGGGCACCAAGTACAATCATGTGCCCTCCCTGCCGTACCATCTCTCTGGCCCTAAGCAAATATTTTTGGGGCAGGATACAGAAACCATCGACTAAGAAAAAAAATAATGTGATGATTTTAAGAAAGTCTGCTTTTTGGAAAACTTTAAAAATAAGAGACAAGTCATAGATTAGGAAAAGATATGTTTAACATATATACTTAGAAAGGACTTACACCTGAATATATAAAGAATCCTTACAACTGAATAATAAAACAAACAACTGGTGAAAGCAATAAAATAGATTTGAACATACTTCTCAAAATGAGATATGTGAATGATGGTGAACTCATGAACGGGTAAGTCATCAGGGAAATTAAACAAAACCAGTGTACCAATTTGAGTCCATTAAATAGGTAGATTTGAATGACTGATAACACCAAATATTGCAAGACCATAGATTCACTAGAAACAATTTTTTTGTACATTGCTCATAAAACAAACTGTACAATCACTTTGGAAAGAAGTTTTTTTCACTTGGGGGAGTGTTTGAGAACACGCCTGGGTTATAATTATGGCCTACTTCTGGCTTTATGCTCAGGGGTCACTCTTGGTGGTATGGGAGTTAGGGAATGGAGCCAGCAGGTCCAGGTTGACTACATGCAAGGCAAGTGCCTTAATCCCAGTAGTTAATCCAAGCACCTTAATCCCAGTACTAACTCTCCAGACTTTGGAAAATATTTTTTATTTATTTTTTATTTTATTTTTTTTATAAAGGTGGAAGTTGCTCTTAAACAAAGAGAAGAAAAGCTTCTCTTGACAGTCAGTTTCAATGGGGAAATAAACTATGAGGGACAGTGTTGCAGGACACCTAAAAGCCTAGGCCTCTGCATCTGCCCTGGATTGCCTCCCTGCAGGTCACTTCATAGATAGGGGGGTAGTCTGAATGTGGCAGTCTTATCTGACCATGTATACTGTACTGGCTGGTATAAATATTCTCTCATGCTACCACAATCATCGTGGGACTAGCTAGATCTTACCAGCATATTTGCCTGGCCACGTTGGATCTCTAAGTGATCAGACCAGAGAGAAATGCTGTTTGCCTCCAAGCAAGCAAGCATGGCTCCCTGATAACTCAAAGGCAACTAAAACACAAAACTACCGTGAAGTAGACGAGACTCTTGTGAAGTCTTGGAGAAATATTTAACTGGCATTAGTATTAGTCTTTGGTACAGAGACATGCCATCTCAGAAACTCCCTTCTCTACCCTATAAAGGCAATTCCAGGCAGATCTTGGCTCAAGATATTAGGTGAGGTGCTGGGAGAAATTACCTGAGGGCATTTGATCCTTCCTGCCAGGGGAAGTTACATTTAGCTTATAGCTTCTCCCAGCTCTGCTAGGAGGCTTTTAATTAGGTCTGGGTCCTTGTAAACAACCAGATGGTATCCTGAAGTTGCTACATTTCTATAAAGCTATTTTCCTGTTTTCATCTCTAGATAGCCCAGCCCAGAATGGGCTGGGCTGGGAGTTTGGGGGAATTCCTAGCTATAAAATAAGCTGTAAGAAGAAAGAATCTCTCCCTCCCCCCTTTTGCCATTTCAGCTTCCCTTGGTGTTTTGCTTCTCCGTCCTCTCCATTCTCTGTTGGGCCTCAACACGTGGTGGCAGCCATCTTGGCCTACACCTGGCTGGGGCCTAGCTGGGAACCCAGAGTCCGGAGGTTTTCCCTGCTCTTAGATTGTATATTGGAACCTGTGATAGTAATACCCTTTTAAAACTGCATCGGATTCCTGAGTCTTCATCCATTCCCCACCGGCTTCGGAGGTAGAAGGGAACTTGCTTCCTGGCACTGTCGGGGACCCTGGCGGCAGTCCCTGACAGGACAGTATACTTTTATTTTTATTTTTTAAAAATTTTTTATTATACCACAGTGAAACATACAGTTACAAAGGTGTTCATAGTTGGTTCTTGGTAATACAGTATTCCAGCACCCATCCCTCCACCAGTGCCCCATCCCTACCACCAGTGTACCCCTACCCCCTCCTGCCCACCCCCAGGCTGCCTCAGTAGCAGGTACTCCCTTTTCCTCTCTTTCTCTCTCTGTCTATCTCTCTCTGTCTCTGCATCTCTTTCCCCCTTCTTTTTACACATTGCGGCTAGCCCTGCAGACATTTAGGTATTTTTTTTTCTTTTTGGGTCACACCCAGCAATGCTCAGGGGTTTCTCCTGGCTCTGCACTCAGGAATTACTCCTGGTGGTGCTTGGGGAACATATGGGATGCTGGGGATTGAACCCCGGGTCATCATGGGCCAGCCGGTGCAAAGCAAACGCCCTACCTGCTGGGCTATAGCTCCGGCCCCAGACATTTAGGGTTTATCATGTAAGTCTCTTTGTGTATATTCAGTGGTGAGTTCTAGTTCTACCATTGCCCACACTCAGTAAAATACTGGTATATATTTATATCCCATTAATGAATGCAGTCATTCTATATCTGTCTTTTTCCTTCTGACTAATTTCTCTCAGCATTATAGTCTCCATGTCCATCCATTTGCAGGTAAATTTCACAATTTTGTCTTTTCTGACAGCTGCATAATATTCCATAGTGTAGATGTACCACAGTTTCTTTAGCCAGTCCTCTGTTCTCGGGCACTTAGGTTGTTTCCATATTCTAGCTATTGTGAAAAGTGCAGCGATGAATAAAGAAGTACAGATAGTGTTTCTGCTATGTGGGAAAACATTTTTTAAATGAAGATAAAAATACAATTACTATATGGACCAGAAATTCTATCTTAGGTATTTACTCAAAGGAAATTAAAATCCATATCCACACAAAGATTTAAATATGACTGTTCATATCAACTTTATTCATAAACCCCAAATAAAACTGAGTGTTCTCTAACAAATAAAATGTCATCACAATGACCAAGAATGCATAAACTTTTTCACTGAGATAAAAGTGAAATACAATAGCATAATTCTCAAAACCAAAGGTGAACAAACTATTTAAATGGATGAATATTCATCCCAAAACATGAATGAATATTAAATATACTATGCTGAATGGAAGAAGTCAGGTACAAAAGACCACACACTGCTTAAATCTATTTATAGAAAGTTCTAGAACAGATAAACTATAAAGAGTCTGTTGTCAGAATGCAAATCACTGATTTCCTTATAATAAGGGGAATTTAAGAGAATTACAGAGAAAAGATTTTGGTGATTATATAGATATATGCATCTTCCATAATTCATGAAATAAAACACTAAAGATGAATGTTTTTGTTTATTAGGAATAAAGACTGTATTTCCAATAAAGATGCTTTAAATATTAAAAGTGAAATCTGAATAATTCTTATTGAACATAAAAATTATCTTTATGACATTAAGCTACACTTATAGTACAACAAAAATGGAATAAATAATAATACTTAGGCAGGCAGTGATCAAATTCCTACCTTCTTGTTAAATAAGGTGCTATCTCATATGGATTTGTGTAACTTAAAATATTTTTTGTTTTAAATATATTTTCATTTAATATAATATATCCAGAATATTATTTGAACATGCAATCAGAAAAAGTTATTCTGAGGCATTTGTTATTTTTGTGCTAATTTTTTGCAACTGGTATTTGTTAATGTATGGTTTCAGACCCACTACTTTTCCCACTTATCATATGTTCATAAGTCAAGTAAATGTAGCTATAGACAGCAATGCTCTAGGGGACTCAGGGAAGATTAGAAATTGTTATCTGGCTACTAAGTTCTCTCTAGAGTCTTTTATGTTTCTATGTCTTTTTATGTTTCCTCAGTAAACATTGTCAACATTTGTAAATAAAGATATAAATAAAATGTGTTATATATTTAAAAAATATTTTTGTTTTAAATATTTTTTTTTTTTTTTTTTTGGGTCACACCCAGCAATGCTCAGGGGTTACTCCTGGCTCTGTGCTCAGGAATTACTCCTGGCGGTGCTGGGGGACCATATGGGATGCTGGGGATCGAACCTGGGTCGGCTGAACACAAGGCAAATGCCCTATCTGCTGTGCTATTGCTCCGCCCCTTAAATAAATTTCTTTAGGGGCCGGAGCGATTATCTAAAGGGTAGGGCATTTGCCTTGCACACGGCTTACCTGGATTAGATCCTCAGTATCCCACATGGTTCCCTGAGCAGTGCCAGGAGTAATTCCTGAGTGCAGAATCAGGAGTAACCCCTGAGTATTTCTGGGAGTGACCCAAAAAGCAAAACAAACAAAAACAAATTTATTAATTATTAACTGCACATGTTTGATCTGTATACCTGTTCTATATACCTGGGGTAGGGTAAAAATTTCTCGGGTGCAAAGGGGTCACGAGTGGAAAACATTTAAGAAACCTTGCTTCAATTCACATGATGTAAGTCGAAAATATAGCTAAACTGACCAGACAGAGCATACAAAAATAGATTGTCCTTTCATAGTATTTCAGTTTCCAGAAAGGCTATAAAACGTAAAATATGCATAATCTATTTGGGTGACCTACTGCGCTAGCAAGGAGGACTGAGGAGAAAAGACAAATAGAGGTCGGAGAGAAAGTACAGGGGTTATAGTGCTTGCCTTCCATATGGCCGACCTTGGTTGGAGCTCCTGGCACCACATTTGTTCCCGAGTACTGTCAGGAGCAATTCCTGAGCCATGGAGTCAGAAGTAAGCCTTGGCACCACGAGGCATGGTCCACAAACACAAAAAGCATAGAAGTCTCGCTTTCAGTTCAGTTAGGCCTACAATGAAGAGGTGTTAATTCACTTTAAAAACAAAATAAAATAAACCATAATTAAAGGGAATTCTGCATGATTTGTATGTTAGGATGGGAAGATAATTTAAAAAAAGCTCCTACTATTATTTTACATAATACTGTAAATTGTGTTCAGTAAAACCATAAAATTCTCTGCCTCAGTTCTTTTGGCATAAAAAAACAATGATTTGGTGATATGGTAGCAAATGAGCAAAATTTCTTCTGTCATAAAAAAACAACCATTTGGTGATATTGTAGCAAACAGAGCAAAACTTCTGTAAGCATTTGGACATTTTAGGAACAGAAATCTTGGGCCAACTGATATTATTTTTGACTGTACTAATACTATGAAATATGTGAATTGCTTAAAATTCTGATATTCAACAATCTGTATGCAATACGCTCGTTTTATATTTTACTTCTGCCAAAAGCTTTATTTTCTTAATTATATATTTTTTCTGTAAAAGCGTTGATTTGCTAAAAATTCTGCTTTTAAAAAATGTTTGACTGGGTTCTAATAAATTAAAAATTAAATTAAAAATTAAACTTGGGAAAAAAGCGAAATATAACTAAGTAGAACTGATGAATTATCATAAAGTAGCAGCTCAGGAGGGTTGAATCAAACAGAGCTTGATTTGAGCTGAATTGAATCAAGCTCAGGAGAGTTGAATCAAGCAGAGCAGAGCGAAGCACTCAAAGCGCAGCTAAAGAAGGTCAGGGAAGAATCCTCACACACTAAACACAGGTAAAAATAATACCAACAAAGATGTCCGTTATCACCACTTCTACCACTTCTAATCAACGTTGTCTGTCTGCCTCTAGCCAGGGCAATTAGGTAAGAAACAGAAGTAAGAATTAGGAAATGAAGAAGTTTCTATTCATAAATGACATGACCTTATATATAGAAAATCTTTTTCTTTTCTTTTTTTTTTTTTTTTTGATTTTTTGGTCACACCCAGTGATGCTCAGGGATTACTCCTGGCAGTGCATGGGGAACATATGGGATGCTGGAGATTGAATCTGAGTTGGCTGCATGCAAGGCAAATGCCCTATTGCTCCGGCCCCTATAGAATTTTTTTTTTGCTTTTTGGGCTTTTTGGGGTCACATCCGGCAATGCTCAGGGGTTACTTCTGGCTCTGCACTCAGGAATTACTCCTGGCGGTGCTCGGAGGACCATATGGGATGCCGGGATCCAACCCAGGTTGGCTGCTTGCAAGGCAAACACCCTACCCACTGTACTATCACTCCGGCCCCCTATAGAAATCTTAAAGGTCCTAAAACTATTAGAACTAAAGGACAAATTGAGCAAGGATGCAGGATATTAACTCATAATAAAAATCTTTGTATGTGAGCTGCCTGTGAGGACAGAGAGATAGGACAGCAATGATGTACTTGCCCTCCATGTGTCCGATCTGGGTTTGGTCCCTGTCTCTGCATATGGTTCCCTGAGCAGCACAAGGAGTGATCCCTGAGCACAGATCAAAGTGTAAGCCCTGAGCACTGCCAGGTATGACCCCCAAACAGAAAACAAACTACCCCTCACCCTCCAAAAAATAATTACTCCGATGTACATTTAATTTTGTGTAGGGGGGGGCCGGCCCTGGTGGCACCTGAGGCTACTCCCAGCACACTGCTGGAGATTGTTCCTGGTGGTGCTTGCGGCCGGGTGGGGTCAGGATTCAAAGCTAGGCCTTCGGCATGAACATAGGGTGTATGAGACATTTCTCCAGTACCATTTATAAATTAATTTAATCGAATAAGTATAAGATCACTTCACTTCACTTGACTTCCCGTAGATCATCGATTACTTGAGCGGCACCAGTAACATCTCAATATGTCCTCTCACATGTGAGATAGCCCAAGGGCATCTGCCCACTCCAGGAGCATAAAGAGCCTCAAACCATTCCATCAAGTCATGGGAATGAGGTCTATAATTGTTACTGGTATTTGGCATGTAAAATATGACACGGGTAGCTTGCCAGGCTCTACCATGCGGGTGGGATAATCTTGTAGTAACCTCAAACCGCCTGGTGATATTTACTAGAAAATAAAGGAATAAAATGAGTTTCTCCCTAAGGAAAAAATAAAAGTGTTGATAACTCTTGATAAGGATGTGTAGATATGAGAATGCTTATACACTGCTACTAGAAATGAAAATGAGAGAGCTCCTGTGAAATAGTTTGGCATTTCCTCAATAACAAAGCTGATAACATATATAAAGAAAACCTTGCACTTGGATTCGTTTATGGCAGCACTGTTCTTAACAAGTAAAATTTAGAAATGACCCATAGATGTGTCAATGGATAAATGACTAACAGAAGGTGGTATATGTAAATAGTCTTTGACCATAAAATGGAATGAAGGTTTTGTACATGTCATGAAACAGATGGACCTTGCAAATATGTTACATGAAGGAAGCCAGACAAAGAAGACACTGCCTGGTTTCACTGAGCTGAAATGTCCAAAATTGGTAAATCTAATTGATTCAGTGAGTGTATTTGTTCTCTGCAGGGGTTGGAGACTGGGAGCAATGGGGATGATGACTAATGGGCACACAATTCTTTCTTGAGGTATTAACAAATGCTTTGAGAGGCTGGAGCAGTCAATTAAAGGGCTGAAGCATATGGTTTGTGTATGTGGGGTCCAGAGTTTTATTCCAGAACTGCACAACCTCCCAAACATTGCTGATCATGGACCCCAGCAGCACTGAGTCACTGGGACCTCAGGCTGAATTGTCAAGTATCACTGGGAGTGACTGTTGGGCCCCTAAATGCCCCTGGAAGCTCCCAATCTATTAAAAATGTTTTGAAATTAGAAAAAAAGTAATGAATATCATGTAACTTTTGTGACTTAACTAAAGACCACTGAATGATTAAAGTGGGATAAGGATATTTATTCTGCTATCACGAAATCTTCTGTCAATAAATGTTTCATAGAAGGAAAAAGAAGGGACCTGGAACAGCACACGACTCAGAGCACCTGCTTGATCCGGCTGTGAGCTCAAATCCTTGAGCTCATCTAGTACAGTCCAGGCAGTGCTGCTGTTTGAGTCCTGGAGCTCTGCTGGCTGGGGTCACCAGCACTGCCAGGGATTTCTGGTCACATTACAGTTAGATGTGTGACTCTCCGGCAAGCCACACAACTGAAAGATGTGTAAGCACCATGACCAGGAAGTGTGACCGCCATGAGTATTTGTGGGAACACCACAGCAACCTTTGGTGGTGAGTGCCACAACCATGATCGTGGGTCTCACATGAGCGTGTGAACTGCAGTGAGCACGTGTGCAAATGCTGCAACTAGGAAGCCTCAGTGAGCACCAAGGCCAAGTGTGTGGGTACCATAACCTGATGAAAATATGCGAGCACCAGGGCTAGAAATGTACACATACCATAGCCATATGTGTGTAACATTACAACGTTATCAACAACAAAGGGGATGGGGAGTTAAAAAATGTAAGACTTTAAAAGCAATGTTAAAGTTATGAAAAAAAATAGAACAAATCCCTTCCAAACCCTTATTGATGAGGATGTCATTTGGTTTAGCCTCTGGCAAATAGTATGAAGATGGTAAACAAAAGCTAGTAAGAATAGAGCTATCATATGACCTGGTGACTCCACTTCTTAGAATCTACCCCTAAAATGCAAAAGCATTAATTTGAAAAAGATACACCTATGTTCAATGCAGCACTAAGTATATTGTCCAGAATATGGAAACAACCCAACTGTCCAATGGCAGATGAATTGATAAGGAAGCTGTGGAATGTACTGATATACTTAAATCCTACTTAGCTCTAAGAAAAGATAGAATCTTGCAGATCACTGCAGCTTGGATAGAATAGGAGAGCACCATGGTAAGTGAATTAAATAAGAGTGAGGAGGGAAATGCCAACCAGATGATCTCACTCACCTGTGGTATATAAAGAAACAAGACATGTGAATGGACAATATGGAACAATAACTGATACTTGGCCTTTCTTGAGCTAACAAAACTAAGATCCCCAAGTAGTGAGGAGGGAGAGAGGATAAGTGAGACTAGAAGTAACATGTGACAGTAGTGGGTGCCTTGGGACCTTGAGTGATGATGAAGGTGGCGTAATTTTGTCCATCAAGATCATAAAAATGAGCATGACTGTAACATTGTCAACTAAACTACAATAAAATTGAAAAGAATAGAGGGAGAAAAAAGAAGTAGAATTTCTATTATAGTCCTCTGGAAGAAGTACAGCTCTCCAAAAAGTGTGAGTCAACTTGTGTAGAAAAACTTTCCCCAATGCTATTAACTGGCACCAAAATTACCTTGATTATTTGTGTGTGTGTGTGTGTGTGTGTGTGTGTGTGTGAGGGGGATGTGCTTTTGGATAACACTAGTTAATGAGGAATGTATGTTTTTAAATATTTTCTCCCTACCTACATGGGTGTTGGTGCATCAAATCATTTAATAACATACTATTAACAATTCAACTAGGCACTGTTATTCTTATGAATAGAAACCTTGAAGGGAAGGAGGTGATCTTATAAAAGACTTTTATTTGGTAGACCTATCAGAGGATCTTAAAGGAAGTAAGTGTTAAAATGAAATGCATGGCTACCCTTGACATTTAATTCTAGAACTATTGAAAAACTATCTGACTGTGAAGTATTAATGAAATGGTCCAGTGAGAACATTTGAAATTATTCATAATTTGGCAACTTTTTTGGGTATCGTCAGTGTCACAGCCAGCATTTTAAACACACACCAATCAATGTGGTTAATAAGTTAGGAAGAGTAAAAATTATATGAGCATCTTTTAGATTCAGAAAAATATACTAGATGAAATTTAAGAGCCATTTATGAGATAAACTTAACAAAGTTGGTATAGAGAGAACATACTTAAATATAGTAATACAGGACTTATAGCATAAGCTCATAGCTAACATGATACTCAATAATGAAAATATGAAGTCTTCTCCAAGATCATAAAAATGAATATGAATCTTTTTTTTTTTTTTTTTTTGCTTTTGGGGTCACACCCGGCAATGCTCAGGGGTTTCTCCTGGCTCTGCACTCAGGAATTACTCCTGGCATTGCTCGGGGGACCATATGGGATGCCTGGGCCAGCATGGGTCGGCCGCATGCAAGGCAAATGCCCTACCTGCTGGGCTATCGCTCCAGCTCCTGAATCTTTATCTTAGTGATGATCTTTTTTTTTCTTTTTGGGTCACGCCCGGCAATGCTCAGGGGTTACTCCTGGCTCTGCACTCAGGAATTACTCCTGGCGGTGCTCGGGGACCATATGGGATGCCGGAGATCGAACCCAGGCCGGCACAGGCCAGCCGCGTGCAAGGCAAACGCCCTACCCACTGGGCTATCGCTCCGCCCCTATCTTAGTAATGATCTTGGAGGAGATCATGACCTTGATCTTAATCCCCACTCTCTATAATATTATTCAACACATATCAGGAGTTATAACCAGATTAATTAGTTAGAAAAAGAAGTATGGGGCTGGAGAGATGGTATATAGGTAAGGTATTGCTTTGCACACGGTTGACCACAGACCAATCCCTGGCACCTCCTATGGTCCCCTAAATCTGTCAAGAATGATCCCTGAGCAGATTTTTCAAAGGAAACACTCGAGCCCCAAGACAATGGTACGATATCATGAAAAGATTCAACAAAATGAAGGTCTCATCAAGAATTCTTTACCCAGCCAGACTCACATTCAAATTTGAAGGAAAGATACATAACTTCATAGATAAGCAACAGCTCAAAAACTTTATAGACTCAAACCCAACTTTAAAAGAAGGACAGAAGGAGCTACTGTAAAGTAAGATAAACGCTAAAAGCGAAACAAACTTATTCAAAAAGATGGCACAAAATCCTATGACAATAATCTCTCTCAATGTCAATGGCCTAAATGCACCAATTAAGAGACACAGAGTGGCAAAATGGATTAAAAACTGAATCCAGTATTCTGCTGTCTACAAGAAACACATCTGAATCAGAGCAAACACAGACTCAAATCAAAGCCTAGAAGACAATTCTTCAAGCAAACAACTCCAAAAAGGCTGGTGTGGCCATACTAGTATCTGACAACATAGACTTCAGACTGAAAAGATTAGAAGGGACAGTGAAGGGCATTTCTTAATAATTAAGGGGTATGTATATCAGGAATAAATTACACTACTAAACATATACGCACCCAACGAGGGGCCAGCAAAATACTTAAAACAACTGCTAATAGACTTCAAAGAAGACATTGATAGTAACACAATAGTAGTCAGAGACTTCAACACTGCTTTATCAAGTCTTGATGATCGACAAGACTGAAACTCACCAAGGAAATACTGGCCCTGAAGGAAGAAACAGAAAGAAAAAGGACTGATGGGTATATACAGGGCTTTCCATCCCCAAAAAAGTTGAATTTTTCACCAATGCATATGGAACATTCTCCAAAATAGACCTCATGCTGAGCCACAAAGCATACCTCAATAAAAAAGAATTAATAAATTCAGAATTTAACTTAATAAATCCAGTAACAGAAATGTTTATTTTCCTGACTCCGAAAGAGCCCTTAATACGGCAGCAGTAAGAAAGGCAAACAAGCAGTGCCTGAGTGCCTGATAAAATTTCATGGCCATCCTAGGCTGCCAAAATGAAGAAGGACTAAAATGACTGTCTGTATTTTCAATGCACGTACGCTGGCATCGGAAGCATATATTGAGGATCTGATGGTGCAAGTGCAAAAGATCAAGTACAACATCATTGGTCTGACTGAGACGAGTAGGCGCCAGTCGCATCATGCTGTATTTGACACCGGAGAAGAATTGTTCCTTGGAACATGCGATGAAAGAGGCATCGGTGGCATTGGTGTCCTTGTCAACACAAACATGGCTGTCAACATTGATTCATTTGAATGCCTAACAAACCGAATAGGACAATTACACTTGAAGAGATGTGACCCACTGCCAGAAATTTCTATCTTCATTGTCTACGCACCAACATCCGCATACAAAGAACATGAAATTGAGAAATTCTACATGGAATTGGAGGAGTTCTATAAAAAAGATCACACCTTCTACAAGATTATAGTAGGTGATTTTAAATCCAAGATAGGACCAAGAAGATCGGCTGAAGAACTCCACATCGGAACCCATGGCCTAGAATGGAACGAACAGGGTGAGAGACTATCTGAGTTCATCATGTCCACCAAGACCATTCATGGGAACTCACAGTTCCAGAAGGCTGAAGCGAAACGTTGGACATGGGAATCTCCTGGCGGACAGTTCCACAATGAAATAGACAACATCATCTTCAATCGACGGTTTGTCTGACCGATGTAGCTGTCGTCCCCAAATTCCAAACAGGATCGGACCACCATCTCCTTCATGCAAAATTCTACTTCCCGCAATGGGGGAGAAAATGCTGCAAAGTTTAAGAAGAGAACTCCCTGAATGAACACCAACTGGGAACTCTTTGGCACCATTGCAGCAACATGGGAAGATACCATCATTGACGACATCGATGAAGAATACAACCGACTGGTTCAGCACCTCCATGATTGTGCGAAGAATGCTGAGAGAGAGAAAGACACAAAAGGATGCTTGTCTTCAGAAACTTTTGAGCTCATTCGCCAACGTGGCAAGGCGTGAGCCTCAGGAGACCAAATGCTAACGTCCAAGCTTGCTAAACAGTGCAGAGAAGTGATAAAAGAAGACCTCAAAGACAGAAGAGCAGAAATACTGGAAGATGCAGCAGAAGCTGGGAAAAAGCATTCGCACCGCCCTCCTGTCCTTCGCCAACTATAAGACTAAGATGATTATCCAGGACTTGTACTCAAATCTCTTTGATAGCCACATCCACCTGCCCACATACCAAATTTCACAGGACCGGACATGTCATTCCCAACGTTCTCCCTTCTGAAATCCGACATGCCATCTCGTCGGTAAAGAAGGGAACAGCACCAGGCCCAGACAAAGTCAGACCCGAACACCTGAAGAATCTGCCTTCGGTACTCATCAATACACTAGCTCGGCTCTTCACTCACTACCTGTCCGAATGCAAGGTGCCCTCCCAATGGAAAACCAGCAGGACAGTTCTACTGTTCAAGAAGGGAGACATTCACGACATCGGCAACTATTGCCCCATCTGCCTGTTGTCTGTCATCTACAAACTGTTTACACGAGTCATCCTGAACAGGATTAGCAGAACACTAGATGAAGGACAACCATGCGAGCAAGCAGGCTTTCGGAAAGGATTCCAGCACAATCGACCATATCCACACAGTAACCAAGCTCATTGAGGTTTGTAGGGAGTACAAGATGCCGCTCTGTCTCACGCTCATTGATTTACAGAAAGCTTTTGATTCTATGGGGACTGAAGCATTCATCGAAGCCCTAGCCAAACAGGGTGTTCAAACCCAATACATCAAGATCCTTCGTGAGCTGTATTACGGATTCACCACCAGGATCTCACCATTCTACAAAGAAGTGATCATTAATGTGAAAAGAGGGGTTCGACAGGGTGATACCATTTCACCAAAACTCTTCAGCGCCACCCTCGAGAACATCATGCAACAATTAGAATGGGAAGGAATGGGAGTGAAGATAGATGGTTGGCAACTACACCACCTCCGCTTCGCTGATGACATCGTTCTAATAACACCAAACATTAGCCAAGTGGCACAAATGCTGGCTGATTTCGACCGAGAATATGGAAAGATAGGTCTACAGCTGAATCTAAAGAAAACCATGTTTATGAAGAATGAACTAGTTCCAGAGGCCCCATTCACTCTCAATGGAACAAACATCTCTGAATGCAGCAGTTATGTGTACCTAGGTTGAGAAATCAACATGATGAATGACCTAAAGCCTGAGCTGCGCAGGAGGAAGAGAGCGGCATAGAATGCTTTCAAAGGCATCGAAGAAATAGCTTAAAAGGACAAAGAACCTTGGCTCTGGGCACATCTCTTTGACTCCACTGTTCTCCCTGAATTAACATACGCCTCAGAGACCTGGGCCCTACAAAAGCAGGATGAGAATGCTATTCGGGTCTCCCAGAGAGGAATCGAAAGAGCTATGCTTGGAATATCACATCTCACTCAAGTGAGAGAAAGAATCCGGTGTTCTGACCTCCGTCGCTATTCCAGAACCAGGGACGCTATCTCGTTTGCCAAGGCATTGAAAATCAGATGGGCTGGACATGTAATGCGATTTGGAGACAACCGCTGGACTAGAGCCGTTACTGACTGGATCCCACAGGATGTCAAAAGATCACGTGGCCGCCCACCTACAAGATGGTCAGACTTCCTTGTCAAGACCCTGAAGGAATGGTTTGAGGCTCTTCATATTCCTGAATCAACCAGATGCCATTGGGCTACATTGGCACGTGATAGGGTCCAATGGAAATGTTACTGGTGCCCGCTCGAGCAAATCGATGAATAACGGGATTCAAGTGATCAAGTGAAGTGATCAAATTCAGAAAACTTTCCAGATACAAAATCCACATATGAAAATCTGCTATGTGTGCACTAATTATTGTTAGTGTGGGAACTAATAATCACTTGAATTCCGTTATTCATCTGTTGCAGGACTCCTTTAAGGGCCGAGTTGTTGCAGGACTCCTTTAAGGGCTGCTGCATTTGGCTCAAAACATTAGCATAATAAAGGGCCTAGGTGAGGTGCAGGGAGGGATTACCTAAGGACATTTGACCCTCCCTGCTTTCCATAACAGTGGGAGGAAGGTCTGAGTTGCAGGGGTATAAACTAGCCGGTTTTCACTCTCACGCGCTTCTTTGGGGGCTCTTGCTCTCTGTGAGCGGTCGCCCTGCTTGGAAGGCTTCTCCCTTTAAAAAGCCTTTACACGTGGTGGTCGCCATCTTGGCCTACACGTGGCTGGGGTTCTAGCCTGGAATCCTAAGCACCGGGCTTTTCCTTTTGCTGATTTGTATGCCTGAACCTGTGATAAGTAAAGCCTTTAAAACTGCATCGGATTCCTGAGTTTTCATCCATTCCTCGCCGGCTCGGAGGTAGAAGGGAACTCGCTTCCGGCATTGTCGGGGACCCCGGCGGAGCGCCCCGACATTCATCTATTTTCACTCCCATTCCTTCCCATTCTAATTGTTGCACGATGTTCTCAAGGGTGGCGCTGAAGAGTTTTGGTGAAATGGTATCACCCTGTTGAACCCCTCTTTTGACATCAATGATCACTTCTTTGTAGAATGGTGAGATCCTGGTGGTGAATGCGTAATACAGCTCACGAAGGATCTTGATGTATTGGGTTTGAACACCCTGTTTGGCTAGGGCTTTGATGATTGCTTCAGTCTCCACAGAATCAAAGGCTTTCTGTAAATCAATGAACGTGAGACAGAGCGGCATCTTGTACTCCCTACAAACCTCAATGAGCTTGGTTACTGTGTGGATATGGTCGATTGTGCTGAATCCTTTCCAGAAGCCTGCTTGCTCACATGGTTGTCCCTCATCTAGTGTTCTGCTAATCCTGTTCAGGATGACTCGGGTAAAACAGCTTGTAGATGACGGACAACAGGCAGATGGGGCGATAATTGACGATGTCGTGAATGTCTCCCTTCTTGAACAGTAGAACTGTCTTGCTGGTTTTCCATTGGGAGGGCACCTTGCATTCGGACAGGTAGCATGTGAAGAGCCGAGCTAGTGTGCTTCTCTCACTTGAGTGAGGCGTGATATTCCAAGCATAGGAGTGAGGCGTGATATTCCAAGCATAGCTCTTTCGATTCCTCTCTGGGAGACCCGAATAGCATTCTCATCCTGCTTTCATAGGGCCCAGGTCTCTGAGGCGTATGTTAATGCAGGGAGAATGGTGGAGTCAAAGAGATTATTATGAACTAATAATAATCCACCAGAAAGAGAATTTAGAAAACAGTCCCATTTACAATTGGACGCTGGGATTGAACCCGGGCCAGCACAGGCCAGGCGCATGCAAGGCAAACGCCCTACCCTTGGGCTATCGCTCCGGCCCTCAATAATATACTTTGAGGAATGGATAGTTTCTTTAGGAAATGGAATTAGGGGAAAACTGGATACTCATACATAACAGAATAAAAGGGAGCCAGTATAGTATACTATGTGGAAAAAATCAACACAAAATGGATTAAAAACTGGAATTTAGGACTTAATACCATCAAAAGTAGAAGACAACACAGCAGGTCACCTTCTTAATGTCTTGGTGAGGAGATCTTTATTATTTTTTCTTTTAAAGTCAAATTTTAATTATCCACACACCAACAGAAATGGAGAGCAGAGAGAGACACAGACAGACAGACAGACAGACCAGCGGAGCAGGGCTGATAGACTAACTCACTCAGACCCATGCTCCAACCTTCAGGCAAACAAAAAGCCTTTTTAGTGAGGGAGATCTTTAATCTGATTCCAAAGGTGATTCCACAAAAGCAAAAGTCAATAAGTGGGGGGCCAGAGCGATAGCCCAGCGGGTAGGGCGTTTGCCTTGCACGCGACTGGCCCATGTCGGCCTGGGTTCGATCCCGGCATCCCATATGGTCGCCCGAGCACCGCCAGGAGTAATTCCTGAGTGCAGAGCCAGGAGAAACCCCTGAGCATTGCTGGGTGTGGTCCAAAAAGCAAAAAAAAAAAAAAAATAAAGTCAATAAGTGAAACTGCATGGAAAGCTACACTATCAGGAAACCATCAATAAAAGGAAAAGATACTGTACTGGGGGGAGATGGTGGGAGGGAAACTGGGGACATTGGTGGTGGTAAATCTACACTGGTGAAGGTCAGGTGTTGGAACACTGTATGACTGAAACCCAATCATGAATAACGTTGTAATTGTGTATCTCACATTGACTCAAACAAGAAAAAAAAACATACTTTACTAAATAGAAGAAAATATTTCAAAGTATATGATAGGGAGGAGTTTAGTGTTAAAGAACACTAAACACTCCATAGTAAAAAACAAAGAGACAAAAAAAAAAGGGCAGAAATAGTACATGGACATTTTCCTAAAGAAGACATACGGCCTACCAATAGGAACAGAAAAATAAGTTCACCAATCACCATGACATGCAAATTTGAGCCAACCGTATCAGTTAGATCTCTAATCTGTTCCAAGTGATAAGAACCACAGAGACCTGGAACAGATTTGGCAATTCCAGGACTACCAGGGCTGAATGAACTAGGTCAAGCAAAGTCACCAGAATTTAGCTTCTCAGGGCTAGAGCCATAGTCCAGTGGGTAGGGCATTTGCCTTGCATGCGGCTGACCGGGTTCAATCCACAGCATCCCTTATGGTCCCTCATGTTGTCACTGTCACTGTCTTCCCTTTCATCATCGATTTGCTCGAGCGGGCACCAGTAATATCTCCATATGACCTGTCTCATGCAAGTAGAGCCCAAGGGCACCTGCTTGCTCCAGGAACATAAAGAGCCTCAAACCATTCCATCAGGTCAAGGGAATGAGGTCTATAATTGTTACTGGTATCTGGCATATCAAATACGACACGGGTAGCTTGCCAGGCTCTGCCATGTGGGTAGCATACTCTTGTAGTCATCTCAAAATCCAGCATTTATTGATTAACCGGCGCAGCCACGCGGCTGCGCGAGCTGGGCTGTGATAGGCTGGTCTGCTGGGTGGAGTTCTGATGAGGGGGAAGTCCGGATGTGGAAAATGGAGGTCCTCATGGAGTGGGGGTTGTCTGGCTTGTGAGGCTCTGCTGGGGTGGCGGGCCAGGGCTAGAACCTGCCATCCCTCCCGGCACCTCATGAGGGGCTGGGCACAGTGAGAGCCAGTAGCAGCTCTGCCCCATGTCTGTCTCTGGATCAGCATACCTGGGCCGGATTAAAAAGACTGCAGCAGGGTGGATCTGGATGAGCCGGGCTGTGATAGGCTGGTCTGCTGCGTGGAGTTCTGAGGAGGGGGAAGTCCAGATGTGGAAAATGGAGGTTCTCATGGAGTGGGGGGGTCGTCTGGCTTGTGAGGCTCTGGTAAGGCCAGGACAGAGAGAAGCAGGATACTATGGCAGGAAGAATCAGGGACCCTCTCCACCTCTTCAGCTGAAGGACAGTGTTGGGCTTTGGTTTTACTAGCTTTCTTAGACTTCAGAGAATGAAAGCAATGCTTTTCTACTACGCCAGTCAAATACGAGTTAAAAAGGATGTGGGGTTGGAGAGAAAGCACAGGGGGTTACCTGGCAGGCAGCTGACCTTTGGCACCTCTTAGTTCCCAAGCACTATTAGGAGGGATCCCCCTCACCCCAAGCCCAAAGCTAAGAGTATTCTCCAAACCACCAGGAGTGATCCCCCAATAAGCAGAAGTGGCATGATATGCCTCCACTCTTGACCTTAGGACCACAGGCTTTTCTGCAAACTTCTGCTTTGCCTAAGGTTTCACGCAGCATTTCCTTGCTTCAGATAACCTATAAAATGTATACTGTTCTTGAATGTTAGATGATTTTAAATTAAGGATTACAAAAATGTGGCATGTGGGCTGGGGCGATAGTACAGCAGGCAGGGCACTTGCTTTGCATCGCGACCAACCTGGGTTTGATCTCTGCCACCCCATATGGTCCTCAGAGCACCGTCATAAATGATCCCTGAGTGCAGAACCAGGAGTAACCCACTGAGCATGGCTGGGTTTGGCCCCAAAACAGAAACAAACCCAAAAAATTGTGACATAGATAAATCCTTTCAAGACTTGAACTTTGCCTTCCCTTTAGCCAATAACTAATAAATGAAGTTCTCATCTATAACTCTCTCACTGTTAAGTTTAACAAAATAAAGATATCAAATACCTGTAGTATCAAAAGCATAATTAGTACTCTTGAACTCCTAATTATATTGAAATTAGTTTTTTTTTACTTTTTTTTGGGTCACATCTAATGATGCTCAGGGGCTACTCCTGGCTCTGCACTCAGGAATTACTCCTAGAGGTGTTCAGGGGACCATATGGGATGCTGGGGATCAATTCTGGGTCAGCTGCATGCAAGGTAGATGCCCTACCTGCTGTGTACTATTGCTCTGGCCCCTAATTTTCTTTCTTTAACAGAATAAATAGAAGTTGATGGTTTAAATTCCCTTTTGTACCAGGGCACAGATACTAATTCACGTGTTGTCATTGGCTAGTATAGTGAAACAACTAAATTATACTGATGATTTTATTTTGAACTGTTTTCAGGTTTTGGTTTTGGGGTCATACCTGGTAGTGTTCAGGGCTTACTCCTGATTCTGTGATCAGGTATCACTCCTGGCAGAGTTCAGGGTACCACATGTGGTGCCAGAGTGGAGCTGTGTCGTGCAAGGCAAGCACCCTTCCCAACCTATTATCTCTTCACTGCCCTCTCCTAATGATTTTAGATGGGAAGTACCCTTTCTTTCCTCTCTAGATCATTAAAAAGGCATCTTGATTCTAAATAATAAATTCTCTCTCTTGTACACATACCAGGAAATACTACATTTTGGAGAACTAATTCACTTATAAGAAGATAATAAAGTTGTTGTGAGGTTGTATGCAGTGCCTTAAGGCAGACCCGGCCCCCAGCTTCTTACAGCTCTTTGCTCCATCACACCTGGAACTGTGGGCACAGCTTTGAAAGCCAAGTATGAAATATGTACATGTACAAATATTCACAGATTTCTAACCATTGAAACAGGGATAGATTTTCTGTTTTGGTTTTGGGCCACACCCAGCATTGCTCAGGGCTTACTCCTGACTCTGCTCTGAGGGATCACTTCCAGTGGGCTTGGAGGCCATATGGGTGCTGGGGATCAAACCTGGATTGGCTATGTAGCAAGCAAGTACCCTACCTAATACTATTCTCTGGCCCTGGGATAGCCATATTTTTTTCACCAAAAATTATTATCATTTTCTCTCTCTGTTTGGTCATCAGGCAGTGCTCAGGGGCTTCTCTCACTTCTGTGCTAGGGTGATCATACAGTGCCAGAGATGGATGTGGACCTAATAAACCATGTGCTCAACCCATTGAGCTATCTCTATGGCCCCAACTTTTGCTTTACAAAGAATCTTTTCTTTTGTCTATGGAACTAAGCTTGGTGCTTCAAGGGGTCCTTGGGATACTGGTGGATGTGTGATTGGCGTTAGAATGATGCACATATGAAAAGTATGATTAGCAATCTTGTAAATTCTGGCATTCCAATACAAATGGCAAAAAAAAATAAAGCTCTCTTTCCTTTCATGTTTGCTACTGATCATATCAATGAGAAGAACAGGTTCAGAGATTGGTTGACGATACTGAATTTGTATCATCAGTATTCAGAGTGAAAACAACCAGATCTTTACATTCCATGATTTACTCTCAGAGAGTTTCTATGAGTGATGCAGCTGGGGCAAGTGAGAGAATGGATGACCACCAAAAGCAAGCAGCAAACACCTCCATAGAGAACCATCCTGCCATCGCCCTTGGTTACGGTTGCTACTGGAAACTAGATGCTACTGGATTAAGGGTATCTGATATAATACAGGACTCCAAGTAAAAATTTAATTTCAAATAAGCAATGTGTAATATTTTAGTATACAAGCAGTATTAGGGGCATATTCATACTTAAAAACCACACCCACAAAGTCTTAACAAATAAGAAATTCTAATGTAATTGGGCCTCAAATAGGCTCATTTGATAGGACAGGCTGCGCTACAGCAAACACTTGGTTTCCCATCGCTACTGTCACTGCTCTTCCTGCTCTCAAATGGATTTTCTGAGCTCTTCACTTCTGAATTCTTAAAAAGAAACCGAGCCAACTAAGCACATCAGTGGAGTCTTTTTCACGTGACCATCCTGCCTTTGAAGGAGGACAGAAAGCCGATGGTGTCCCCATTGTCACTGCTCTCTTCGAAGCTACCTCTCTCCAAATAAGTCTTAGATTTTCAGACAGATTGGGGGAAGGTGTGAGGTTTGGATATTTGGGGAGATAAAAGACAAATGCCTATTCTCTTTTCTCCTTTCATATTCCCTTTTATTTCTTTTTATTTTTTTTGTTTTGTTTTGGGGCCACACCAGGGTGTTCAGGGTGACCACATGGGGTGCCAGGGATTGAACCTGCTGTCAGCCAAGTACAAGGCAAACACCTATTCACATAACTATTGTTCAACCCTACATGTCCCTTTTCTTTCTCATTATCAGGGGACTGTGATTTGAGGAGTTAGATAAGAGCGTATAATTCTCTGTCACAGCTAGTTTATGAACCTAGATAAAAGTAGCACCCTAGATATTAGCAGCACCTTAGCTACAGGGTTGTTTTCAGGATTGGGTATCTCTGGCCCAGTCAGAGCCAAGGAGAGGAGAATCAGGTTGGCTGGAGGATACCAAGGCAAGTTACCTTATTCCTGAGACCTGCATTCAAAGTAATCTCATCTACCACAAGATACTGTTCCATGCTATTGGGATGCTTGATAACCCTGTTGCCATTTTGCTTCTGGTCTGAGATGAAAAACCTAGAAGGAAAAAATAATGGCAGGTCATCACAGATTTGCAGCAGGAAGTGGAGCTGGAATCATTGGACTGTGCCCCAGCGCAAATCCCACAGCCAAACATGGATTTGTGTACCCAATTTATTTTCATTCAGCTTAAGCAATTTCAAGTGGGCTGTTCTGATGTTTATAGTCAAATACCACACAACTGGGGAAAAAATTCATGAGTATGTTAGATGCTTTTGTAAGGTTACCTTGTTGAACTCCAGCAATGTTTAGCATAAAGGGTTTTGATGGAACTGGAAATTACGGCCATCATAAAATTGTGAGACCAAGATTAGTATTTAAATTAATTCAATACACCCAACCAGAGATGTGGTACCTTAGACCAGGGAAAGCACAATTTATGATTGTTGCCAGATTCTTGCTCTCTTTTGCATGAATAACCCCAAAATGAGCCAATTTCTCAGGGAGTATCCTCTGAGGAGAGGAAGAAATTTAAATTCCTGGAAAAGCTAACTACAAATAAACCATCTTACAGCAAACCTTCTTTTCTTCATGCAGTGGACAGCTGCTGCTTTGGCTTGCCCAGCCGTGCACTCTAGATTGGGAACGTTGCCACGCTTCTCCTTTGGATAACTCTCTTCCATTTCCAGTAATCACTTTGGATCAGTCATTCACCTGCTCTCTATCACTAGCTCCAGGGGAGACATATGACCTGAGGCCAATCAAACTCTCAAAGTATTCAGCCTCGCGGGGAGTGATGCAAGAGGGAAAATCTTAGGCATCTTCATGGATCCCTGCTCCTGAGATCCCTGGAAATGTCCTATTCCTGGTTTCTCTGAGGGTTGATTCATTTTGTCCTCCCGGGAAATGGATTTGCTTAAGGTAACCAGAGTGACTTTCTCTTTGCATGTTGCTGAGATCTTAGACTTCAGCTCCACCAAAATGGTTCAAGAGAACTGAGAGATAGTACAGTGAGTGGGGGTGCTTGCCTTGCAAAGGCCTAACTTGGCTTCAATTCAGACATCACATAAGGTTTCTTGAACTCTTCCAGGGACTGAACTCTGAGCACAGTCAGGAGTAAGCCCTGAACACTGACAGGTGTGGCTTCCAAACTGAAAAAAAAAGAATAACAAACACCCACACACCTAACAATCCATTGAACACATCCAAACCCTTCGGAGTTACCTTTTAGATTTTTACTTGGCAGGTAGGTACACAACCCTGTTTATCCTAACTTCTACCATGTGACTAAATGAACATATCAACATATCACCAATCACTAATAAAAATTTACTGGGAATAGAAATATAGTAAAAAGTAAAGAGGACATGGAGAAGATTATGTTGAGCGTAAATTAGCAAGGAGAGACAGATACAGAATGACTGCATTTATTTGCATAACATAAATATATGTACATATTATGATACCAATATCCTAGGTCAAGTGAAATATGTATCATAAGGTCTTGTCAAAGGTGGAAATTATCACAAACGTGTGGGAGTCAGAGGCTAGGTAAGACAGAAAATGGAACAGTGTGCTAACAATTGTCGAGGGTACTAATGCCAACCTAGAACTGAGCATTAAATAGAGGCAAAAAGATACACATGAAAACCCTTTAATGTATGTTCTGTAATTCATAGTCTGGAAGGGAAGGAAAAGAGAAAGAGAGAGAAAGGGAAAGAAAGAAAGAACCTGCCATGGAGGAGGGCTGGGGGGGGGGAGGGAACCGGGGACGTTGGTGGTGGGAGATGGGCACTGGTGGCGGGATGGGTGCTGGAACACTGTATGACCAAAACCCAAACATGAACTTTTTAATTGTATATCTTTGTAATTGTAAAAATAAAAAATTAAAAAAAAGCAGAGTATTTTTAATTTGTATTTAAGCTGCATTTAAATGGCATTTACTGTGTGCAAGACATTGTCAGAAATAATATTACCATCATTCCCCTTGGACAGATTTTTGAAATGTCTGCACAGAAAGATGGCGGCACACGCCCAGAATCACACAGCAAGTGGCAGAGCTGTAACTTAGACTTACAGGCTGACCAGGCCAGTAGATGCTCTTGCCCAGTATTTCTACACCACGAGCCATCTGGCTCCCTGTAGGCCTATAGGATATTCCTAACAAGTCACAGATGAAAATCACATAAATGTGGGGACCAACAGCACAAGATTAGGGGGTTAATCAGTCGGATAAGGGTGAAAGGCTGTAAACAAGGTCCAAATGGGCCAAAGGCTGGGAAACACTGTTCTAATCCTCATCAAACCAGGTCTCACCAGAATGTGAAGACTTGAGTGGCAAAGTCCATTTCTAATGAATAATAGTAGTTGACAGGCAAACATACCTTCATGGTAGAATGTCTTCCTGTCTCCAAACAAGAGAGACAGAGTTGGCTGAAATGCCTGAGCTCCCACTCTGCAATATTTGGAGCCACATGAAAACTGCTTAGCATTTCTAGGGGGGCAAAAACCCTCCTCTAATTAGTGAGCGAGCATGAGCTCAGTCCAAACACCTGCTACTGTTTTTCTTTCAGTCTTGCCAGGTGCTCCATGAGCAGCTTGGGATCAATAAGTAATTATAATGGAAGCTAAATGTAATTAATTACATAGCTCTACCTTATTAAATTTATTCCCATTAACAAAGTCCCATAAAACTGGGAAAGTTTAAGGGCTGTCAGAGGAAGGGGGAACTACGAGAGGACAGAACAGAAGTCTTTTTAATTTTGGACTCAGCTGAGTCAGACTCCCTGGTGTGAATTTACTTGTCTCGCAAATGATTAACTCTAGTAAAGATCTCACTTGTTCACTCATGCTCTCATTTAGCTTGTTAAGCTAAGTGCCATGCGTTGCCCTGGGCACAGGGCAATAGCAGGGAACTAGCAGAGGGAAACTGAAGCCCTCCGTGATGCTGGTTTGCTCATGAAGGAAGTGGGATCCAGGTTGCCCAGTGAAAATGGCAGAATTTCTCCTGATTGCTCCCCTCACTGTGAAGAATGAAAGGTTGTGTTCATCTGTGTGCTGAGTCTGGGAGGCTTTTCTCCAGAGAACACCCAAGGGAGGGGATATTGGGAGACAATGAAGATTTGTCATTGTGTGGCCAGGATTTTAATTATTTTTGGTGTGGTCTTTTGCAGTAAAAGTCTTACTTAGTGAAACATGAGAGAGAGAGAGAGAGAGAGAGAGAGAGAGAGAGAGAGAGAGAGAGAGAGAGAGAGAGCATGGGTTTCTTTGGAGGGGTGAGAAAGCCAAGGATACCCCCCCAAAGGAAGGCTGAGACACAGGCAACTTCCCCAAATGGGGAATGCACCTGGGTTTTGTAGAAACCAACCATGCACTTTTCTATATTCTAAGGCATTTCATTCTCACAGCATTCTAAGATCTGCCGTGCTTCCTGAGTTTGCTGATGTACTTATCTTCACTCACCTGAGATTGACAGGTAATCTGCTAAGCCTCTCCCTGGCTGGGAGCAGAGCAGTGCAGAGATGGGAACAGTGTGTCACATTGTCACACTTGGGTCTGGCGGGTATATGTTTGGAATTCTGCAGAATTATGAGCACTGTTGAAGTGGGGGGTGTTTGTTGTTTACACTCCCTTGTCTGAAATCTTCTGATATCTACCAGAGGGCTAGATGTTCGGGTGCTACGGGTACAGAAGATTTCTCCCAAAGAAACTAAAGTCTGGGCTCATGGGACTGCGATGGTTGGGTAAAGGACCTCTTCCAGTCACATACTCCTTATTGTGCTCTCATGGTATAAGCGACTAAGGAGCTCAGTGGTTAAGAAGCTCAGTGGGAAAATAAAGTTTATTTACCCATATGTCAATATGGTTTAGAGGTCTGTCCACAATGTAGCAAGCTCATGTGTAACGAACATAGCACATCCATTCAAAGATGCTGACATTTTCACTAACATTAGGATACATCTTTATTTTTTAATATTTTATTATACCACTGTGAGATATACAATTACAAAGATGTTCATGTTTGGATTTTGGTCTTACAGTGTTCCAGCACGCATCCCTCCACCAGTGCCCATTTCCCACCACCAATGTCCCCGATTCCCTCCCCTCTCCCCTTGTCTGTCTGCCTGTCTGCCACTATGACAAGTTCTTTTGTCTCTTCTCTCTCTCTCCTCTCTCCACTCTCTTCTTCCTTCTCTTACACATTGTAGATTGCAATACATACATTTAGAGGTTATCATGTGTATCTTTTTGCGTATATTCAATGCTCAGTTCTAGGCTGGTATTATCACTTTCGACAATTATTAGCACACTGTTCCCTTCTCTGTCTTACCTAACCTCTGACTCCCACACGTTTGTGGTAGATTCCACCTTTGACAAGACCTCCTGATCCATGTTTTGCCTGACCTTGGATATTGGTTTCATAATATATATATATATATATTATGCAAATAAATGCAGTCATATAGAATGCAAATAAATGCAGTCATATAGAATGACTGCATTTATTTGCATTATACAATCATTCTATATATATTATATATATAATGCAAATAAATGCAGGCATTCTATATCTGTCTTTTTCCATTAGGATACATCGTATGACTAAAGGCAAACCACTTATTGTCAGCTTTTTTATTTCTTTCTTGGTGATGCATTAAGTACCCAGCCTCTTACTCAAATAAGATAGAGTATACAAGAGTCAAGCTCCTAAAAAGCACAGCCTGAGGGGCTAGGTCTTGGGCTAATACATTTACTGAGAGGCGAGCTTGCTCAGAAGTGCGTAAGGGAAGAAACAGCTGAAGAGGAAAAAGGGACAGAGCCCTGGAAGGTCAAGCTTCTGATTTTAAATGCACGAGCCCTCTTAGTTTTACTCTTTGGAACATTGGGGACTTTTTGGTGCTCTCAATGAATAAAAATTGACTATGGTTTGTCTTTGCAGGGTTCATGACCTCTTGAGCAAAGAGGTGCCATTATCCAAGGGTAAGTCTCAGGAACTACAGTGGGGAGGCTTTATCAGCCAATAGAAAAAATTAAGGATGGGGTGGGGTGAGTGTGAGACTTGGTTCAGAGAATTTGAAAGGCTTTAGAGCCTCCATTATCAGTGATATCCATTGGGAACATAGTTTTTCTTCAGATTCAGCTGTAGACCTACCTTTCCACATTCTCGGTCAAAGTCAGCCAGCATTTGTGCCGCTTGGCTAATGTTTGGTGTTATTAGAATGATGTCATCAGCGAAGCGGAGGTGGTGTAGTTGCCGACCATCTATCTTCACTCCCATTCCTTCCCATTCTAATTGTCTCATGATGTTCTCGAGGGTGGCACTGAAGAGTTTTGGTGAGATGGTATCACCCTGTCGAACCCCTCTTTTGACATCAATGATCACTTCTTTGTAGAATGGTGAGATCTTGGTGGTGAATCCATAATACATAATACACCTCACGAAGGATCTTGATGTATTGGGTTTGAACACCCTGTTTGACTAGGGCTTCGATGACTGCTTCAGTTTCCAGAGGCCCCATTCTCTCTCAATGGAACAAACATCTCTGAATGCAGCAGTTATGTGTACCTAGGTCGAGAAGTCAACATGATGAATGACCTAAAACCTGAGCTGCGCAGGAGGAAGAGAGCGGCATGGAATGCCTTCAAAGGCATCGAAGAAATAGCTAAAAGGACAAAGAACCTCCGGCTCCGGGCACATCTCTTTGACTCCACCGTTCTCCCTGCATTAACATACGCCTCAGAGACCTGGGCCCTACGAAAGCAGGATGAGAATGCTATTCGGGTCTCCCAGAGAGGCATCGAAAGAGCTATGCTTGGAATATCACGTCTCACTCAAGTGAGAGAAGGAATCCAGAGTTCTGACCTCCGTCGCTATTCCAGAATCAGGGACGCTGTCTCGTTTGCCAAGGCATCGAAAATCAGATGGGCTGGACATGTAATGCGATTTGGAGACAACCGCTGGACTAGAGCCGTTACCGACTGGATCCCAC
The DNA here is from genome assembly GCA_021461705.1 of Cryptotis parvus. Lineage (NCBI taxonomy): Eukaryota > Metazoa > Chordata > Mammalia > Eulipotyphla > Soricidae > Cryptotis > Cryptotis parvus. The sequence continues at coordinate 67,608 of JAJIBD010001911.1, forward strand.
GGGATGTCAAAAGATCACGTGGCCGCCCACCTACAAGATGGTCAGACTTCCTTGTTAAGACCCTGAAGGAACGGTTTGAGGCTCTTCATATTCCTGAATCAACCAGATGCCATTGGGCTACATTGGCACGTGATAGGGTCCAATGGAAATGTTACTGGCGCCCGCTCGAGCAAATCGATGAGTAACGGGATTCAAGTGATCAAGTGATCAAGTGATCCATTGGGAAAAAAAAACCCAACATCTATTGTCCAGGGCTCTCTCTCCTAGCTTTCCTGAGGGCAGGGCAGGAAAGCTGGAAGAGAGTTTTCTGTGTGAATCCACACACTCAACAATGGTGATGGTGGGAAGGGAGGAGGCAATCCAGAGGTGAAACCACAGAGGAGGGCGTTTTTCTACCCCTGCCCCCTTCTACAATCATTCTCTCCTCTTAACATCATTATTTTTTTCTATTTCATCCCTCCCTTTCTCTTCCTGATCTATCATTTTGAACTGGTCTCAAAAGGCTTTCTTCTTTTTACCTCCAAATTGCTTAAGGAAAAAAAAGTCAAGAATTTAGGGGTCAGAGAGATAGTACAGTGGGTAGGGCACTTTTCTTGCATGTGACCAACCCAGGTTCAATCCTGGCATCCCCAGAAGTAATTCCTGAGTGTAGAGCTAGGAGTGTCCCAAACTCTTGAGTGCTGCTGGGTTAAAGAAAAAAAGAAAGCAAAAGTTAAAGAAAAAAGAAAGCAAAAGTATTAAGAAATTAATGCGTTGATACCAAGAATATTTGCTTTTTTTTTTTTTTTTTTGCTTTTTGGGTCACACCCAGCAATGCTCAGGGGTTACTCCTGGCTCTGTGCTCAGGAATCACTCCTGGCACTGTGTAGGGGACCATATGGGATGTCAGGATCGAACCCGGTAGCAACATGCAAGGCAAACACCCTACCCTCTGGACTATCGCTCCGCCCGAATATTTGCATTTTTAAGTGGTGGTTTACCCTAAGGAAAATGATAACTATTGGGGTATTTCAGGGATTTGGAATTCTTTAAATCATTTACTAGTGACAAACTCGTCATATAGACTACAAGAAGGGATCACTTGATCACTTCACTTGATATCCCGTTATTCATCTATTTGCTCGAGTGGCCACCAGTGACATTTCCACTTGACCCTATCACGTGCCAGTGTAGCCCAATGGCATCTGGTTGCTTCAGGAATACAAAGAGCTCAAACCGTTCGTTCAGGGTCTTTTTTTTTTTTCTTTTTGGGTCACACCCGGCGATGCTCAGGGGTTTCTCCTGGCTCTGCACTCAGGAATTACTCCTGGCGGTGCCCGGGGACCATATGGGATGCAGAGGATCGAACCCAGGCCGCGCAGGCAAAGGCAACGCCCTACCCGCTGGGCTATCGCCTCCAGCCCCTCAGGGTCTTGATAGAGAAGTCTGACCATCTCGTAGGTGGGCGGCCACGAGATCTTTTGACATCCCCTGGGATCCAGTCGGTAACGGCTCTAGTCCAGCGGTTGTCTCCAAATCGCATTACATGTCCAGCCCATCTGATTTTCGATGCCTTGGCAAACGAGACAGCGTCCCTGACTCTGGAACAGCAACGGAGGTCAGATCTCCGGATTCCTCTCACTTGAGTGAGGGAGGCGTGATATTCCAAGCAGAGCTCTTTCGATTCCTCTTTGGGAGACCGAATAGCATTCTCATCCTGCTTTTTTACAAGAAGGGATGACAATAAAAAAAAAAATGAATGTAATCCAACTCTGTGTGTATGTGTTTGCACATAAACTCCAGGTTTGTGTGCAAAAATTTTCTTTCCCTTCCTCTGACTTGACTTTTTATGTACACACCAAAAATGGCTAAGTGAATGGCAACCCCAAGTATCTTGAAAGATGTTGATGAGATGTAATTCATTTCAGTACACCCATTTCCTATAATGTTGTGATAATAGGAATCATTACAAAAGTAAAACACACAATTTCAAAATAGTTTTAGGGCCGGAGCAATAGGACAATGGGTAGGGTGTTTGCCTTGCATGTGGCCAACCCAAGTTCTATGTATATGGTCCCCCAGTATATGGTCCCCCCAGCACTGCCAGGAGTAATTCCTGAGTGCAGAGCCAGGAATAACCCCTGAGCATCACCAGATGTGACTACCAAACCAAATAAAATAAAAGTAATAACTAAATAAAAATATAATAACAATAATTTTGGCATCAGGCTCCTTTCAGTCCCTATGCCTCCTAAAGGAAGATGTCAGAGGGCTTTTTGCTTAAGAAGAGTGAAACCTCAATTTTTTGGATCCTTCTCAAGTGTGTCATTTGAATGTATATTTACACTGACCTCGTGTGAATGCAAAACATTGGGAGAAAAAAAATTGGCCTTAGACTTACAATTACTTTGGGGACAATGACTCAATTGAAAGATAAAACAGAGGGATGGGAGCCGAAGGACAAAGTCTGGAAAGGGAATTTAGTAGCTTATAGTTTCTATTTTCTTACTGTACAGTGAAAAAAATTACACTGGAGTGAAAAAGTTATCTAAAGAGAGTTCCAAAGAATCAGAAAACAATTAATTCCTTCAATATAAAGCCTTAAATTTTAAATTGCAAGCAGTTGTTTAAAACTCCTGGATTGGTTTATTTTAATAACGATCTTGTTTTGCAGCATGTTGATCATGGTACTGTCTAATAATAATGATCTTGTCTTGCAGCCTCTTGATGTTCTAGCTGGAGATAAACGTTTTCTCTCTTATGAAATGCAAAAAGCAGTTTCTTAAGTGTTTAAGGTGTGTTAAATCTTTCCTTGCTGCCTTTCCTTTAAAGGAAACTCCAAGTTTCCTTTAAACTTGGAGTGAGTTTAAAGGTGAAAGAGCCTGAGTAACCTTCAAGAAGGTATTTTTAAAGAATTTTTCTAAGGCTTTTATGTATAGGAATGACTAATGAAGAAGTTTTTTTTAATGCTTTGAAGAAAAATGGACTTCCGTGTATAATGTTCAGTGTCAAGTTTTAAAAATTAATGAGTTTTCTAATGTTTTGTTTACAGGTTAAAAAAAAGTGGGAAAAAGGGTGGACTCCAAAAATAGTGCTCAATGTCAAAATGTTTCAAGGATTAATGATAGAGTTTGAGTTTTCTTTTTTGATGTTTTTGCTCACAGGTAGTTACAGAAAAAGAACTTGGCTGCTGCAGATTCCTTCTATGATGCTGGAGGCTTTGGACTCTGATCACAGTGCTCATTACAAATAAGTTTGCTAAATCAATGATAAAAGTTTTTCTAATGATTCTTTTCACAGGATAAGACACTGGAATGCAAAAGACTTGTGCTATGGTGCTCAATCCTCTGAGAATCCTGAAACAGTGCTCACTAAAAAATTTAATAATTTGCAAAAATGATTTTTTTCTAATGTTCTATTCACAGGAAAAAACACTTTCTCACCATCACATTTGCTGGCTTTATATCCATGAAGCGCTTGATTCATTACTGTTTATCATCCTAGATGAGTCATATATACAGCTGTAATATATTGATCGATCAAATGTGTGTGTGTGAAACATGAGGCCACCATTATGTTTGTGATTAATGTTGTGTCTATATTATGTCTCAACTACTACCTTCTCAATATCTGACCACTACAAACCTCTATTGGATTCATCAGCTCTGTTGCTGACCTACTAGACTCATCGATTTTGGATTCATCAATTCTCATACTTATCTCCTTGCTCCACCTGTGTTGGAGCTTCTTTATGTTCTTCTCTGCATCCCAGACTTGGATTTCCTGCCAAAGCCCTAATATCTCTATTTGTAACTAATCTTGGAAAATGTTTTTATCTCACCTAAAATTAAGTTACAGGTATGGTTACCAGTACCAGTGTTCCCTTGCTGAAGACGCTCTGCAAGGTGCCTACACCAGTGTTCCGGACACCTGTTCCAGTGCTCGAGAATCCTGTTCCAGTGCTCAAGACGTTTGCTCCAGTGTTCCTAAGACCTGATTCAGTGTTCCTGACAATTCAATGAGTTCCTGATCGCTGCTCTCCAGAGACTCATTCACGTGATCACCACTATGGCTGTTCCAGAAGTAGTTCCTCAGACTTTGTTCCAGACACACGACTTTACATAAAATATGGCAGATTGACTCTCACAAATTATGGACAGTGCAAACCATGGTTTGTTATAATCAGATAGCTAGAAACACTTTGTCACAAACTTTGCTTTGGGTCCAAAAACAAGTTAGGATCCTTTAGTAATATGTAATATCACTTTGTAATTGGAAATGTTCCTTTTGTTTAATTTTCTTTATGTGTTAGCCCAAATTTTGTATTTTTTCAGTTTCATTTTAGTAAACTGAACAGGGGGAGTTATTGGGTGACATGCCCTACCTTCTCTTAAAGTCTTAGAGAGACTTTAAGCTCCAGCTACACTTAGCTTACAGAAATGGGGCAGAGCTGCTACTTGCTCTTCCTGTGCCCAGCTGCTCACGAGGCACCTGGGAGGGATGGCGGGTTCTAGCCTTGGCCTGCCACCCCAGCAGAGCCGCACAACAAGCCAGATGAGCAACCCACTCCATTGGGCTGCCATTTTCCACATCCAGACTTCCCTCTCATCAGAACTCCACCCAGCGACAGCCTATCACAGCCTGTCTCATGTGTGGTTCATCTATAAATGCTATATTTAGAGGTGACTACAAGGGTATGCCACCTGCACGGCAAGCCTGGCAAGCTGCCCATGTTTTATTTGATATGCCAAATACCAGTAACAATTATATTAGTTCATTCCCATTACCTAATATAATGGTTTGAGGCTCTTTATGTTCCTAGAGCGAGCAGATGCCCTTGGGCTCTACTAGCATGAGACAGGACATATGGAGATGTTACTGGTGCCCGCTCTAGCAAATAGATGATCAACAGGAGGATATTGATATTGATTGATATTGATACCCTACCCTTAAGCCCCAGCTACACTTAGCTTGCAGCCACTCCCAGCTCTGCTAGGAGGCTTTGAATCAGCTCTGGCACTTGTAAAGCAAAAAAAAGCCCACCTGAAGTGCTGCATTTCAATAGAGTTGTTTACCTGTATTCATCTCTAGAGAGCCCAGTGGGCTGGGCTCTGTAGAGATGAAACTCTATTGAAATGCAGCATTTCAATGCAGCATTTCAGGTGGGCCTTTTTGGCTTTATAAGTGCCAGAGCTGATTCAAAGCCTCCCTAGCAGAGCTGTGAGGGGCTGTAAGCTAAGTGCAGCTGGAGCTTAAAGTAGGGCACGTCACCCAATGGGATAGGAGGGGAGGAGAGAGGAGGAGGAAGGGAAGGGAAGGGAAGAGGAGATGAGGAGAGCAGGGGAGGAGAGAAGAGGGAAAAAAGAGGAAGAGAAAGAGAGTAGAAAAGACGGGAAAGAGGAAGAGAGAAGAGGGAAGAGATGAGAGAAGATGGGGAAAGAGGAGAGGGGGCAGGGGAAAAGGAGAGGTGAGGAGGGAGGGGGAGGGATGGAGGAGAGAAGAGGGCTAAAAAGGAGAGAAGGGAGAGGAAGAGGGAGCAGAGGAGAAAAGAGGAAAGGAGAGGTGAGACGGAGAGGGGAAAAGTAAAGAGGCAGAGAGAGGAGAGGAGGAGAGGAAGAGATGAGAGAAGATGGGGAAAGAGGAGAAGGGGGCAGGGAAAAAAGGTGAGGAAGAGAGGGGAGAGGATTGGAGGAGAGAAGAGGGCTAAAGAGAAGGGGAGAGGAAGAGGGAGTGGAGGAGAAAAGAGGAAAGAAGAGTGAGGTAGAGAGGTGAGATGTAAAGAGGCAGAGAGAGGAGGGGAGAGGAAGAGGGAACAGAAGAGGGGAAGAGGAGAGGAGTTGGGGAATGTAGGGAAGAGGATGAGAGGAGAGGGGAAGGGTAAAGAGCCGGAGATGGAAGAGAAGGAAGGAGAGAAGAGAGGAGGAGGGGAGGGGAGGCAGGAGGGACAGACAGGGAAGAGGAGGGGGATTGTTTCTACAGCTCTCCTTTCGGGCAACAGTCTTCATTACTATTTGGCAGTGATAAAAACGTGTTGCAACATACATTTATCATTTATTCATCAAAGAAAGTTTGATCCACATCTAACTTTCAATATGCATGACTTTAGCTTGGAAAATTCAGGTCTGAAGTTGCAGTCTTACCCTGCAACCTTTCAGAGCTGTAGGAGGGAGTTTCTAGAAGAAAGTCCCTCTACTGTATGAGAAGGAAACTCAATGTATAGCTTAAGTTCTCTTTCCCAGGGAACTCTTCTCTGCCCTCAACTTGTTTATTTACATACTTATTTATGGAGTCACCGTTGAGATACACAGTTCCAAGTTGTTCATAATTGGGTTTAACACACAATGTTCCAACCCCGTCCCTTCACCAGTGCACATTTCCCACCACCAGTTTCCCTCCCACTCACCCCTCCCCAGCCTGCCTTTATGGCAGGTACTTTTCTTGCTCTCTCTCTCTCTCTCTCTCTCTCTCTCTCTCTCTCCTCTCTCTCTCTCTCTCTCTCTCTCTCTCTTTCTCTTTCTTCCCCCTTCCGACCAACCCTTCCCTCCCCTGGTTCCCCTCCACCTTTTGGGTATTATGGTTTGCAATACAGGTACCAAAAGGTTATCCTGAAAATCCCTTTGCCTTCTTTCAGCACTCAGTTCTTGTCAGAGGGATCATTTCCAACTATCATTGTCACAGTGGTCCCTTCTCTTTCCTAACTGCCCTCCTCCCTCCCCCTCTTGTGGCAAGTTTCCAACCATGGACCAGCCTTTAATTTCAACTCAGGTTTCTTCTCTAAGAGGCTCTGATGACTCGGGATGTGGTTCAGGGGTACAGAGCCAGTGCATATCGTGCATGTGCAAGGCTCTGGGTATAAGCTCCAGGCCTCCCCACCCCCCACACACACACACCCTATCCGCCCATAGGAAAAGCACCCTATTCCTTGCTAATGAGGAAATAGCAAAAGAAGTACTTCTTATGAAATTCTCAATTTTTTTTTCCTAAGAGGGCCTATCTTGTTCAGTGGGCTAATGCATGTCTGACATATTGGACACCTGGGTTTGCTCACTGGAGCCACAGGGTCCTCGGACACCACCAGGAATGATCCCCAGGCACCCAACCAGAAGAAACCCCTGAACCTCACCAGGCGTACCCTTTCCCCAATAAATGGATTTTAAGGAAAGTGTAGGGTTTCAAATCAAGGAGTACTACAATACATCAAAGACTTTTGAATGTCACATACAGGTTTTGAGGATCATTCCTATGGGAGACGAATATACCAGCCAAGGGAATTTCTCTGAAACCGATTCATGGGCTAAGTATGCCACTATAAATGTACTGAGCTTAGGGAAAACCTTTTCATATCCTTTTCCTTTTTCTCTAGGACACCAGGGTTCAAATTTTGGGTATAACCAGATACTTGCTGTATAACCTTGCGTAGCTCCCTCAGCTGCCTCAACTTCGGTCTAGAAGATGAGAATAGTATTTTGATCTCCCCAGTATCATGACAGTGTGTGGAATCTATGAGGCTCGGGGTCTATCAGAGGGTTTCCCCATTGATTTTATCAACACTTTTGGCATCCTTGATGTCTGTAGACAGTATGTGACATGCATCACAGAGGTACTCAAGTGTGAGTGCATCAGAATCATCTGGATTCTTCTCACGACACCCCACCACTATAGGTGTCCAGAGAGATGATACAGGTGTTTTATGAATCTGCATGTTATTTTATTTATTTATTTTTTGCTTTTTATTTGGGGGTCACACCCCGGCAATGCTCAGAGGTTTCTCCTGGCTCTGCACTCAGGAATCACTCCTGAGGTGCTCGGGGACCATATGGGATGCCGGGGATCGAACCCGGGCCGGCATGGGCTGGCTGCATGCAAGGCAAACGCCCTACCCGCTGGGCTATCACTCTGGCCCCTGAATCTGCATTTTAAAACACTCCCAGGAGAAACAGAAGCTCCTGGCCCCCAGAATCTCTCTTTGTGATAAATATAAAATCTGATGGCAAAAGCTTTTCTTCTTTGTTCACCTGAACTCACAGTAAGGTACCTTTTACATAATGGGCCCAGTATAAATAGACAAATAACTACATGAGATTCAGGCAATAATGCCATTAGTATAGTCAATGCACTTTGATACAGACACACACTTGTGTACATGTATATTTCTGTATTTTTTTTTTGTGTGGGGTTTGGGTTAAACCTGGAAGTGTTTCAGGAATCTCTTTCCAGGATGGTCAGGGGAATCACTTGGTGCCAGGTGCCATACTAGGGTGATCCCCATGCAATGCAAGCACCTTAACCCCTGCACTAACTCTCCACCCCCCATGCTGGTGTATTCAAAGAAAATTTGACCAACTAAACTGAGTTCTTGTTCCCTCTTGGGGGATCAGACAGTGGAACTCTGAGGATTGCTTCAGTGGCTGGCCAATAGCACTGGAGTTTGCACTCTTGGCTTCACACAGACCAGGCAGATGGTATAAATACTAAGCCATTTCCTGGACCTTTAAATTGCCTTTTGCATTTGTGAGTCATTATTGGATCAGGTATTATGTGAAAAATACTTTTCATGCTTGATAAATATTGCATAGGGTGAAATGCATTACTCAGCATGAGCCTGCAAGGCAGGAATGAAGTACTGTTTTCTTTCCGATTATAATACAAAGATTCTTGAGAAGCACAGACCCACCTACTCTTGGGAATAGAAATCCTGTTGAGGCCTTGACTGCTGAAACCGAGATGCAGGCTTTGGTTGCTAGAGGAATCTCTTAGACTTGAGCGCTGGTATAGAAGTCTGGCGGAAACAAGGAAGAACACCCAAGACCTGCGCTGACATGCATAGAGAATGAAGAAGTCCTGACATGTGGCCTAGACTTTCTTTTGCTCCTCCCTAAAGATTGCTTTTCCCCAGAAAACCAAGAATGCTTTCTGGAAACCATTAACCATTTGACTTGGCTTTGGTTGTTGGGTGGTTCTGGCCTTGCATTGGTCAAACCTGCACCCTGGACAGGATCATGGCTATCACGTGATGACATTCTGCCCATCTTTCCCATAGTGGCCTCTGCTCGGAGTCTGGGAGCTGCATATTCACTCACCTGTAGAAGACCACTGCTGTGGTGGCCCAGGGCCCCGTTTGCCCCCCAGCTCCCTGCCAACACTCTCTGCCCTTCAAGCAGTCTGGATTGGAGTGTGTAGTTCCAGACTGCTGTCCCCAGCACAGAATCTCATTTGATCCGACCTTTCAGGAGTCTCACTGCATTATGACTGGCAGACCTGGGAATGGGGGCTGGGTGGGGAGAAGAGAAGGGTTCAGGTCCCTGTGGTCTCTTGCTTCTGTGAGAGAGAAACAAATCTTAGTCTTTCTGTTATGCTTAACCCATGTCAGTCCAAAGATTTGAAGATCAGAGGTTACAATCCTTGCCAGTGTGACCAGGTCAGTCTTAAGGGAAGGGGAAAAGACCACACTTTATTTTATCTCCAGGCAGATAGAGTCCTTGAACACAGTGTAGAGCCTCTCTCCCTGAATTTCCCATCCACTCACTGTGCTGGGGCTGGGGAGGGGGCCAGAATGTGACCATCTGGACCAGAAATGCATCAAGAACAATTTCTTTAATTTAACAAGCCTTTAATTTAAATAAGTAACACAACTTGGAATCAAAATGATTTTTGTAATCTTCAAGTGCAGTCAGTTTGAATGACCCTCCCTCCCTCCCCACCCTCCCTCCCTCCCTCCCTCTCCTCCTCCTCCTCCCTCCCTTTCCTCCCTTTTCTACCTCTCTACCCCTCCCTCCCTCCCCTCCCTCCCCTCTCCCCTCCCTCCCTCCTCCTCCCTCCCCCCCTCCTCCCTCCCTCCCTCCCCTCCCCTCCTTCCTCCCTCCCTCCCTCCCTCCCTCCCTTCTTCCTTCCTTCCTTCCTTCCTTCCTTCCTTCCTTCCTACCTTCCTTCCTTCCTTCCTTTTCCTTCCTTCCTTCCTTCCTTCCTTCCTTCCTTCCTTTTCCTTCCTTCCTTCCTTCCTTCCTTTTCCTTCCTTCCTTCCTTTTCCTTCCTTCCTTCCTTTTCCTTCCTTCCTTCCTTTTCCTTTCCTTCCTTCCTTTTCCTTCCTTCCTTCCTTTTCCTTCCTTCCTTCCTTTTCCCCCTTCCTTTTCCCCTTCCTTTTCCCCCTTCCTTTTCCCCCTTCCTTTTCCCCTTCCTTTTCCCCCTTCCTTTTCCCCTTCCTTTTCCCCCTTCCTTTTCCCCCTTCCTTTTCCCCTTCCTTTTCCCCCTTCCTTTCCCCTTCCTTTCCCCCTTCCTTTCCCCCTTCCTTCCTTCCTTCCTTCCTTCCTTCCTTCCTTCCTTCCTTCCTTCTTCTTCCTTCCTTCCTTCCTTCCTTCCTTCCTTCCTTCCTTCCTTCCTTCCTTCCTTCCTTCCTTTCCTTCCTTCCTTCCTTCCTTCCTTCCTTCCTTCCTTCCTTCCTTCCTTCCTTCCTTCCTTCCTTCCTTCCTTCCTTCCTTCCTTCCTTCCTTCCTTCCTTCCTTTCTTCCTTCCCGCTACACCCACTGGTGCTAAGGGGTTACTCCTGGCCCTGCACTCAGGAATCATTCCTGACAGGCTCAGGGGTCCATATGGGATGCTGGGGCTCAAACCTGGCTCAGCTGCACGCAAGGCAAGCACCCTATTGGCTCTACTATCTCTCCGGCACCAAACCTGCAATTTTCATGAATGTTTCCTTCATTCTTTAAGCATTCTTTCATCAACATAATGAACAATTCATTCAGTTGTCATAATTAATTGGAAAGTGATTTTCCAGCACAAGGGCAGGACCATGGAGTACTTTCATCTCTAGAAACAGTAGGATAATTGGGGTGAAAAGAGAAAAATGGACAATAGAAGTTCTCAGAAATAATCAAGGTTCCTCATAGCCCACTTCTTCCTGCTTCAAACCTCACACAAAGTGTGTCTCTTTCTCTGCCTCTAGAGTCTATGAATTAAGTCTATTTGAGGTGTGTCTAATCAGGGCTTTGCACAGACTTGGTGCTCAATAAATATTTTTTTGAGTGATTAATAGTTGGCATCCTCCACTCTATATTTCAAAGTACACTAACAAGGCACATATATTTTGTCAAGATCCCAGTCATTAACAGCTAGAGGAAGCCGGATCTTCTCCATGGCTCCAGCATTCACTGAGAGCACTCCCAAGGCAGGCACAGTCATGGCTAAATTGGGAAAATAAGTCACAGGACAACGAAATCAGTATTTGTCACTTGATCACTACATAGACTCCACCATGGCGCCAGCATTCACTGAGAGCAGTCTCAAGGCAGGCACAGTTAACAGGAGAAGTCATCTTTACTGGGATCCAAATACCTGCTATTTTGATAAGGAAATTATGCTAGAAAAAGGAATTTCTGGATTTTTTCTAACTTAGAGAAAAAATATAGAAAGCTAGTAGGGGGAGAAAAAATGACAGTGCAAACAAAAGGTGACACCCTGGAGATACATCTTGTACCACAAATCATGGCTAAGTTGGGAAAATAAGTCACAGGACAACTAAGTCAGTATTTGTCACTTCATCACTACATAGACTTTCATCTTTGGAACTTTTTGGATGCCTTCTTTATAGCCTGGAATTACTTAGCCATTACAAATACTCTTCTGAGGGCAATCAAAGCATTGCCTAAGGTCTGTGCTCAGCAAAGTGGAAAGACCAAGTTAGAAAACGGAAATGACCCAATTGCTGATCTTGCAAAATTTTATGCAACCTTGCACTGAGACTGAAGGATGCAACCTGTAAAGCATGAGGATAGAGAGACCCTTAGAAGATATTAATATTTTTTGGAAATAAAATATACAAACACATGCTATTGTCTTTTAAAATGTTGCAAGTATATTTTGTCCTGTGGATCAGCTCACATTAGCTTTTGTATTTTCGCTTCCAGTTTTTTAGGATCAGCACCAGAAAGTTTATAGACCTGTTCACAAACACACAAAAGTGAAGTGTTTATTGGCCCAAATATTGCTAGGATTCTGCTTGGGCTTATAAAATTATCCTCTATTTCCATTGTCTTTAAGAGATACTGAACTTAGGCACACTCGAAATATTAAATTCAGGAATGCAAATCAAAATAGCAATAAGATATCATCTCATGCTGGTAAGAATGGAACATATCCAAAAGTCAAAAAAGCCAGTGTTGGTGAGTGTGTTGTTAGAAAGGAACCTGTATTCACATGGCTCCATAGGGCATGTCATCTGTTTCTATAGGAGGTGGAGATCAATCAGAAAAATAGGAAAAGAGCTACCATATGATCCAGCCACTTCTTGGCATATATTTTTAAACATATTAACATTAATTCAAAAGGATATATGCACACCTACACTCATCACCACACATTAAAATAGCCAAGATATGAAAACAACCCCAAAGGCTCAACTGGATCAAGAAATTGTGGTACACACAATGGAATACTACAGAGCTCTAAGAAAGAACAAAATATGAAATTTGCAGCAATATGTATCACACTAGCGGATATCACACTAAGTGGAGTCTGTCAGAGGAAAAGGATAGATCCGGAATGATCTCTGTCGTATGTGGGGCTTACTGACACACAGCAAGGTTGCAACAGAGGTCCAAAGGCAACATAATTGGAAACTGATCCACACAATTGGGGTTTGGGGGGACTTTGGAGGGAGGATTCTTGGGGTTCTTAGACAATGAAGGGGGTACACTAGTGATGGGTGTGGTGTTGGAATTATGTGCATAAAAATTGTAAATATCCGCATTGTAAACCATAGAATTTCAATAAAGGAATTAAAAACAAGAAACTATATGAATGTATATTAAAGTATAAAAGATAACTTCAGATTTTTCTATTTGGAATTTTTCAAAAACGTTGATGCTAATATTCTGCCAGATTTCTATACTTTTAAAAAAAATTCATCTAAGATGGAAAACATATAATGTTATTGGAAATGAGAAAACCAAGTCACTAAAACATCTCAGTACATTTTGTTGTTCGCTTGTTTGGGGCCGTGCCTGGTGGTGCTCAGTGCTTATTCCTGGCTCTGTGCTCAGGGATCATTCCTGGCCGTGCTAAGGGGCCACATGGGGTGCCGCACCAGGTCAGTTGTGTGTAAGGCAAGCACCTTACCCGATGGACTATTACTCTGGCCCTCTCAGTACATTTCTATACATTATTATTGAGGACTTGTTAACTCATATACATGATTTCTTGAAATCAGCACAGTGTGATTTTTATTTCCCTTGCCCTAATTTTTGCCAAGTGTGATAAATTCTAAGAAAACATATTTGATTTTCATATGCTCCAATCTCCAAAATCAGGATACATTTCTTAGTGGTTTATTAATTCTTTTTGCTGAATCAAGGTGAGATTCAGTTACAAAGTTGTTTATGATTGGGTTTCAGTCATACAATCTTCCAATGCCCAAACCTTCACCATTGTACATTTTTCACCACCAACATCTTCAGTCTCCTTCCCTTCACTCCCACCCTCAGTCTGCATCTGTGGCCTCTATGGCAAATGCTTTTCTTCTTCTCTCTCTCTCCTCTTTCTTCTCTCTCTCTCTCTCTCTCTCTCTTCTCTGGTGAAGGATTGGGTGTTGAATATTGTATGACTGAAACTCAATCATAAACAACTTTGTGACTGTGTGTCTCACAGTGATTCCAATACAAGGGGTGGTGGTTTGGTGTTAGGACATTGGGGCAGTTGTTGAGAAAGTCTAGAACACACTTTTAACAGTGTGCAACACTTTACAGTGTACAGCAGAGAAGAAAGTACCCCCCACAACTAATGGTTCCCAGCAGCAGTGTTCTATGTGGATGTTGTCTGTGGGTACTATGGTTTATGTTCTTCCATGAAAATAAACCCCAGACATGGGACCTTATCATGATCCCATTTCACTTACTGGTTTATTCTTTTGTCCACTTCTATGACAGCAAATCGCTCTTTTGAGTCTTGCGAACAGGCTTACCTAAGTGTGGGCGCAGAATTTCATGATTTATCTAGGTTGCCTTTGTAGCCTTTTCCACTAAAAAGTAGTTTTCTTGGAATTGGCTGCCAGGGAAAGAAGGCATCAGAAAGGAACCATGAAAGTCTCTTTTTTTCCTAATAGTCAGGTGCCAGCTGAAGGGTGGCGTTAGGCAAGAAGAGAGTTTCATCTTCCCTGAGGCCAGACAGGGACCAAGAAAAGAACCGGACAAAAACACAGTCAGACCAGGCCCAGTGGATGCCCGGCTTCAGCAGGAATGGAGAAGGACACAAAACGGAGCCAAGAGCTGGAGGGTATTGAGTCCTTTGCTGGGCTCTAAGGATCTCAGACACACAAAGATGTCCGACTGAACATGCTTTATTAGGCTGGAGAGCACAGCATGCTTTTACAACTCTTATCATTTTTGTTTCTTTTTAAATATGTGCATTTATCTTTATAATCCAACTAAAGTTGCAGGAAAGAAAACAAACAGTTATTGATTTTTCTAAAATTTTATTTTGTACTTGGGGAAACTGAACTCCAAAAGACCAGATATCTTTTTTTTTTAAATTTTATTACACCACTTTTAGACATACAATTGCAAGATGCTCATGCTCGAGTTTTGGTTCTACAGTGTTCCAACACCCATCCCTCCACCTGAACCCATCTCCCATCACCAATATCCCCACCTCCCTACCCCTCCCGCACCCCAACTACTTGGCGGGTTCTGTATATCTTTTCTCTCCTTTCTATCTCTCCCTCCCACCTACCTTTCCTACGCATCATAGAATGCAGTACATTAAAGGACAGAACTGTTTCCACTAGTTTGATGGACCGCATGGCCGCACGACTTAGGAGCCTTATGGTCAGCATCCGGACAGCAAAAATGGTGGTTAATGTGGTAGGCAAGTCTCATCCGGCTGCTTTTGGGACCCCCTAGAGGTGATAGGCCAACACCCAAAAACCCATCTGTCCTCCTGGGGGCTTCACGGTCAGCTGAGCTAGGGGAGAGCCGAGTTCCAGTTCCCCAGCTGTGTGTGAGGCTCTGCATGCTATGACTGGTCGCCCCAGGGCAGCTCCTGGGTGAAGACCAGATGTCTTATTGACAATGATGTAGTAAGTCCAAGCGGATTCTTACCTACAGACATGCCTGTTTTAACTCTTTTTTGTTTGTTTGTTTGTTTGCTTTTGATACTGGGCCACAACCAACAGTATTCAGGGGCTATTCCCAGCTCAGTGCTTGAGGAGCATGTGGAGTTGGGGACTGCACCCTGACTTCCCACAGGCAGAATATACACACAGTCCTCTGAGATTTCTCTCCAACTATTTTATTTTTTTTTATTTAAAAAAATTTTTTTTTTATTATACCACCATGAGACATACAATTACAAAGGTGTTCACAATTGGTTCTTGGTAATACAGTATTCCAGCACCCATCCCTCCACCAGTGCCCCATTTCCACCACCATTGTACCCCCACCCCTCCCCACCTACCCCTCAGGCTGCCCCAACAGCAGGTAGCCCTGTTTCCTCTCTTTCTCTCTCTCTCTCTCTCTCTCTCTCTCTGTCTCTCTCTCTGTCTCTGCATCTCTCTCCCTCTTGTTTTACACATTATGGCTAGCCCTGCAGATATTTAGAGTTCAAAACTTAAGTCTCTGTGTATATTCAATGGTGTCCAACTGTCTATTTTAAACTTTGGGGCAGCAGCAGAACTTTCTAGACAGCTCAGTATGGTCTTAAAAGAACTTCATCCCTGGGGCTGGAGCGACAGTACAATGAGGAGGAGGCTTTTGCCTTGCACACGGCTGGCCCGGTTTGATCCCCAGTATCCCATATGGTCCACTGAGCACTTCCAGGGAGTAATACCTGAGAGTAGAACTAGGAGCAACTAACCCCTGAGCATGGATGGATGTGACTCAAAAAGCAAAACAAGCAAACGGACACAAAACCAGGAAATAACTTCATCCCCTTTCCCTAGTCAATGTTCAGGTACAATGCAGAGTGTGAGAAAAAACTCAGGTATTCTCCCTTTGCGTGTCTTTTCCCACGGGATTGGGAAGGGTGGGGTCACTGTCACACAGAGATATTTGTAGTTGTTCTTCCGTGACTTTTGTTTTAGATTTCTCTTGAGTCTCTGTGCTCTATTCCCAGAGCAGCAGTTTCCCAATCACAGGCTCAAGTAGCTGCTGAGCAGAACCTGTGCTCAAAAGGGTTGAGAATTTCCCCCTTTGTGTAAAGAGTTGAGAAACTTCCCATGACCACTGACATGTAGTTCTTCAAAGTCTGGACTCTGTGAATGGCCTCTGTGAAAATCTTTTAATTATCTTTATGGCTGCATTAACTCTAGTGGATCTGTGCTGCCTGCTTAGGCTTATCTGAGGAACTTACCCCACCGTCATCCTCATGGTGCCCCACACCAGGAAACAAATGATATAGTTAAAAATTTCTTCTACAGGGACTGGAGAGATAGTACAGGGTTTAAGGTGCATTCCTTGCACAAGGCTGCTACCCAGCACCACACAGGACTTCTGGGTGTGGCCCCAAAAAGAAACAAATTACTGAGAGAACAGAAAGACCACTGGACTAAAGTGCTTCACAACTCCTGCAATGGTTGAGGCAGTTTGGAAGAAGCCCTATAGAATCAACTACCCCAAAACGGCTCAAAACACTCTAGCGGCCCAACAATCCTATTCTGGGTCCATAATCTCTTTGTTCTAAGGACTCACTCTCTCCCTTCCTGCACACGGCCAATCCAAGTTCAGTCTCAGGCATCCATAGGGTTCCTCGAGCACTGCCAGGCATAATTCCTGAGTGCAGAACCAGGAGTAAGCCCTGAGCATTGCTGGGCGTGAACAACAACAACAGCAACAAAAAAAAAACCAAAAAAACAAAACCAAACTAAAAAACCCAACTGCCATCACAACAGCAACATTCTAATAAGAAAGCAGCAACAATATTAGAAATAAAAACTCTCAAACTACCAGCCAAAATAGACATGGAAGGGATGGATGCAGAAATGTTTGCATGTGCAATGCAATTTGAAGCTGTATTCTTTTTTTTTTTTTACCACACCTAGTGGTGGTTAGGGCTTACTCCTGACTCTGCTCAGGGATCACTCCTAGTGGGGTTTGGGACTGAATTCAGGTGCAAGCGATTGAATTTGGGTCACCGCCTGCAAGACAAACGTTCTACCTGCTGTACTATCCTCCAGCCCTGGGATTAGGTCTTATGGCAAAGAGTCATCCAACAAGAGAACTTTTAAAAGCACCTCAATCTTATAGAGATGGGCAATGTTTATTACCATTTGATCCTATCTTGACTTCTTTTTAAGCCCACGGCTTCCCCTAAACCAACACATTATCACGTAGGAATTTGCACACTTCCTTTTGACTTTCACAACCCACAGGGCAGGTTTTGTATATGTAAACAAGGTGGTTAAGGTTTCTAGAATTGAGCAAAATCAAACAGAAAAGGTCTAATAGATACAGTCATGGGGCTGGAGAGATAGTATAGTGGTTAGGGCGCTTGCCTTGCACACAGCTGTCCCAGCCTAGTTCCCTGGCATCCCTGGCATCCTCAATCTTATAGAGATGGGCAATGTTTATTACCATTTGATCCTATCTTGACTTCTTTTTAAGTCAAGATATGGTCCCTGAGCATGCCAGCAGTAATTCCTGAGTGCAGACCCTGGATAACCAATGAGTAATGCTGGGTGTCACCCCTCCTTTACTTACAAAAATTGGTGGAAAACATATTTGACATAGGTCTTGAATTTCTCTTCTACATATCAGTCTGGAAGATTAATCACTTATTCTTACTTTGGGTGGTTTATAATAATAAGAAATAGCAATGTTCTTTACTTGCTTGAGTAAATTTCAAGGTCATTGCCAGATATTTTAGTAGGTGGATCATTTCCAAGGTCTTTAAGGACACAGTAGGGAGTCTGTTGATATGGCTCCAAGCTAGTTTCTTTGCTTAGCACCATTTGGCACTACTAGTAGTTAAAATAAAAAGATGTTTTACAATATGGACACCTCTCAAAAAAAACTAGGAATTGAGCTCCCATAGGAGGCAGCAATTCCACTTCTTGTCATCTACCCCAAAGGACCCAAAAGTCTATTTCAAAAAAGTCATCGGTGCACTTATGTTCATTGAAGCACTGTTTACAATAGCCAAAAACTGGAAACAACTCAAGTTTCTAAGAACAGATGACTAGGTTAAGGAATTATGGTGGTCCTCGCTTTCATTTTTTTTATATCCCAAAATGAGTGCAGTCATTCTATTTCTGTCCTTCTGATTCATTTCAGTCAGCATACTCTCTATGACCATCTATTTGTAAGTGAATTTCATAACTTCATTTTTTCCTAACAGCTGCATATTATTCCACTGTGTAGATATACCACAGTTTATTTAATCATAATATGAAACCAATACCCAAAGACAGTAGAAACAAGGGCCAGGAGGCTTGGTCCATGGTTTGAAGACTTCAAGTCCTTGGGAAAAAGATAGTTGGGATAGTGAAGAGACCACTATGACAAAGATAGTTGAAAATGATCACTCTGGAAAAGAACTGCATGCCGAAAATAGATAAAGAAACAAACACGATAACTTTTCAATATCTGTGTTGTAAACAATAATGCCCAATGAGAACGAGAGACAGAGAGAGAGAAAGAGGGAGAGAGAGAGAGAGAGAGAGAGAGAGAGAGAGAGAGAGAGAGAGAGAGAGAGAGAAAGGAAAGTGCCTACCATAGAGATATGCTGGGGGGATGATGGGAGGCAGGAGGGCAAAAGAGGACATTGGTGTAGAAAATGTACACTGGTGGAGGGATGGATGTTGGAACATTATATGACAGAAACCTGATCATAAACTGCCTTGCAATTGTATCTCACGGTGATTCAATAAAAAAAATTATGGTACATATACACAATGGAACAGTATCTGTCTTTATGGAAAGATGAAGTCATGCAATTTGCTGCTGTGTGGATGGGCCTGGAGAGTATAATGCTGAGTGAAGCTAGTCGGAAGGGACAGACACAGAAAGGTGTCTCTCATGTGTGGGATATAAAAAAACAGGAGGGGATTAACAAATCCTTGAAGGCAACTGAAACGGAGACCTGACCTTCAGTAGGAAGCTTGCCACAGGGGATCAGGGGTGGGAAGCTCCTATGGAGGATGTGGTGCTGGAATGTTTTCTATATAAAACCTTACCATTGACCGTTTGTAAAACCATGGTGCCTGCGCTAATATATAAAAAAACTTTTAAAAGGGGGAAAAAATGGATGGTGTTTTAATTTCTACATGTGAGAAAAGAGTTAACCAAGTAGTTAGTGTGTTTGCTTATTCCTTGCATGTTTCCAAGAGAGCCAACATCAATCCTTTACCAACCCTGGGGAAATGTGGCCCTCTGAGTGTTCTTTGTGTTAGTGACTGATGTCTTTGTTATACATATAAACATACTCCTGCAGCAAGGGACTAGGCCACTCCGGCCTGTCAAGTCACACTGCATACACATCAATATGAATGCTGTCTACTTGGCTTTATTGTCAGGCTCCTGAATTTCCCTGGTCACAGCTGGTTGCACGGCAACGGTTGCCTAGCAGGCTCTGTCCCCACAGAAAGGCCCAAACCCTGAACATCAAGAGGACATCCCAAGATTTCAGGGAGATGCCATTGGACGCATCTCCCTGAAATTCACGGCTAAAGAGAGCGAACACACCACGTGCGCCGCACCTCAGAAGTCCGAACAGAGCCCTTCTGAACTCCATCAATGCATGGGTGTATTTTTTTCCCCTGGGGCTCTGCCTCTGTATTCTTTGATATAATTCCTCTTACCTAAGAATGCGGAGCATTGATCTTCCCCCAAATTAACAGACGAACTTTAACCAAGATGTCCAAAGGCTGCCTGTTCTAATAGATGTCCCCTTGGAATGCGGAAATAAAGTCAGTTTTGGCACTCTGAGCCTCCGGGCAGGCAGGCAGGCATGAGGGTAGGGAGGGATTTGTTATCATTACCTGAAGAATGCAGACTACCAAGGTCTAGGGATAACTCCATAAATAACTGCTCTGAGCTGAAGATCTTTTTATTGCAGGGCAACTTTCTAGAGGTGAAACTTTATCATCTTAAACTCATTCCTTCCTTTTCCTAGGAAATCTGCCTCCTTTCTCCTTGATAATCCTGGCTCCTTACAGTTTAAGGTCATGAAAATTCTCTGAGTATGTTATTTGGTCTTTTCCTCCAACTAATCTCTTTCATATTATTTATTTGTCAGGAGAATTCATACAGTGAGGGGGATTATTCCTGAACCCTGACAAGTAAAACCTGCCGTTCAATTGTTTTTTGGTTTGTTTTAAGTCCACACTCAGCAATGCTCAGGGATTACTACTTGCTCTGAGCTCAGGGATAACTCCTGGCAGGCCTGGGGCACCATAGGGACCTGGAAATTGAACCCAGGGATCTGCCTTGTCCAAGGCAAGCACCCTGCCCACTATACTATCACTCTAGCCCTGCTGTTCAGTCTTGTAAGGTATTCTGACAGATCACCAGAGGAAATCATCTGGTACTTCAATGACTTAAAATTCAGAGAATAGGACTTAAATATGAAGGGCTTTAAAATTTGAAAGTGCTAAAAAATCAGTTTAACTGCTGATTTTATTTTTTTTATTTTATTTAATTAATTAATTAATTTTTTTTTGCTTTTTGGGGTCACACCCAGCAATGCTCAGGGGCTACTCCTGGCTCTGCACTGAGGAATTACTCCTGGCAGTGCTCGGGGAACCATATGGGATGCCGGGATCGAACCCAGGCCAGCACAAGCCAGTCGCAGTGCAAGGCAAACGCCCTACCCGCTGGGCTATTGCTCCCCCTGATTTTATATTTTTAATATTCATGACATATTGTAGATAAATTCAAGATAAATAATATTTATTTTAATATTTCATATTATTATTAAAATATTACTATAAATATTAAAAATAAAACAAATAATAAATATTTATTTATTATTAAATAATATTTAATGGTTTGAGGCTCTTCATATTCCTGAATCAACCAGATGCCATTGGGCTACATTGGCACGTCATAGGGTCCAATGGAAATGTTACTGGCGCCCGCTCGAGCAAATCGATGAATAACGGGATTCAAGTGATCAAGTGATCAAGTGATTTATAATATTTAAATATCTGCTTATTTAAATAATTATTTATTTTAACATTTATAATATTTATTATTTAAAATGTATTTTAAAGTATTAAAATATTTATATTTTAAAGTACTAAAATTAATGCAAAAAAATTCAGGACAACAAAATATCAAAAAATCAAATAAAAAAAATCTGACTGTACTTACAGCACTGGACCACACTTACCTCACCCTAATTCCTGCCCTGGAAAGAAGCAGCCCACACATAATTATAACCTTTCCATTACTAAAGTCAAAGTCGTGAGCAGCATCTTTAACAATGTTCCAAAGTTTGCTAAATAGTGAGAAATGGCCGTCCTGCTTCTCTGACTTTCCCTTTGTCTCACTTAGTTTTTGTCTCTGATAGTTGGTTTAGTCTCTACAAATATTGCGGCTGTTTATGGGATTGATATGCGATTCTTTTTTAGGGATCTGTACCCTTCATAGTCCCCAAGACTCCTTCTGTAACTAGTACAATGGTTAATAATCATTGTTTGATCACTTGACTTCCGTAGATCATCAATTACTCGAGCGGGCACCAGTACCATCTCAATATGTCCTGTCACATGAGAGATAGCCCAAGGGCTTATGCCCGCTCCAGGAACATAAAGAGCCTCAAACCATTCCATCAAGTCATGGGAATGAGGTTTATAATTGTTACTGGTATTTGGCATGTAAAATACGGCACAGGTAACTTGCCGGGCTCTGCCATGCAGGTGGGATAATCTTCTAGTTATACTATAAATAATAATAAAATAATAAAATACGGCACGGGTAACTTGCCAGGCTCTGCCATGCAGGTGGGATAATCTTCTAGTTATAATTTGATATGCCAAATACCAGTAACAATTATAGACCTCACTCCGAATAGATTGAGGCTCTTTATGTTCCTGGAGCAAGCAGATGCCCTTGGGCTCTACTAGCATGAGACAGGACATATGGAGATGTTACTGGGGCCTGCTTGAGCAAATTGATGATGAACGGGAAGACAGTAATACAGTGAATAATAAAATAAAAAAAATGCTACCAAAGCCCTCACCAACCTGGGGAGCTATAAGAAACGAGGGTTTTGGGGTTACTCCTGGCTCTGCACTCAGGGAATTACTCCTGTCGGTGCTTGGGGGACCATACGGGATTCCGGGGGACCGAACCTGGGTGGGCCGGGTGCAAAGTAAATGCTCTGCCCGCTGTGATGTTTAGGTAACTTCTAAATGCTTAAGAAGACATAGTTTAAAAGGTAAAGTAATGATTCAAAGAATTTTTGGGATCTTTCCAGGATTTTTATTTTTCTTTCTACTTATAAACGTTTATGGAACTAGGTGTAAAGGTACATCTTGGGCTTTAGAATAATTTCATTTCACATTGTACCAAGTTCGGTGCTAGTGTGGAGGGAGAGAGAGAGAGAGGAGAGAGAGAGAGAGAGAGAGAGTATGCTCTTCTCTTCTGTGTGTGTGTCTGTGTGTGTGTGTTGTTGCAAATATTCATGACATACTGCAGTCTCCATTTCACTGAGAAGGAAACTGAGCCTCAAGGCAGGTAAGGAATGTTCCATGGTCACCTGCTAACAAGAGGCAATTAGCCTGATTTCAGAGATGGCAAAAACTAGCTGCTGGATTCTTTTGAGAATGGGACAAACTTTTCATTTTTCTGTGAAGTCAAACAGCAAATTTAAGTTAATTGGGGGAGACATCTCCAGGGAGTGCGCCATCTTCACTTTCAACAGTTCCACCTGTTCTTCCCTAGTTCTTGAAGACACCACATTTGTGACTGCTGCTTCCAGTCCGAACCTCTTTCTAGGGGCCACCAACTTGGGACTCCTTTACTCTCTACTCATTTCAAGGAGAGTGCTTGCTGGAAACAACTCATAACCTCAGCTAGAGCCCCAAAACATAAGGACAAGAGCTTCCTCTTATTTATCCCTAGAGCTCAGTTCTTTTGAATTATTCATTTATGCACATTTTATCTATTAGCATCTAATGTGCCATATATTATCATCTTACCAGTGAGTTTAAATGCTTTGGAGAGTGATTTTACTTTACTATCAAAGAATGAAAAGGGAGCCAACTTTTCGTAGTTGGCTGATATTCAAGTGGTGGTCAAGACATGTTAAATCTTTGAACTCGGCTCGCCCGGCCCAGCTGACTATGGGGCCCCCAGGAGGGCAGATGGGTTTTGGGAGTGGGCCCGTCACCTCTGGGGGTCCCGGAAGCAGCTGGATGAGACTCGCCCATCACACTAGCCACCGTTTTCGCTGTCCAGACGCTGGGAAACTGCCTCATGACCAGATTCACAGAGCAAAACCAGTTTGAGCCCAGGTAGGTGGCTCCCAGAAGCGTCAGATGGAGCCAGGGGTCAGCCATTCCCAGCTCCATTTTGTCGAGCCTGGTGGCCCCGCCCAGGAGCTGCCCGGGGGGCCTCCAGCCATAGCATGAAGAGCCTCACAAGTGGCTGGGGAGGCTGGAACCTCCGGCTCGCCCGGGCCCAGCTGACTATGGGGCCCCCAGGAGGGCAGATGGGTTTTGGGAGTGGGCCTGTCACCTCTGGGGGGGTCCCGGAAGCAACCGGATGAGACTCACCCACCACACTAGCCACCATTTTCGCTGTCCAGAAGCTGGGAAACTGCCTCACGACCAGATGAACAGAGCAAAACCAGTTCAAGCCCAGGTCGCGGTCCATTAAAATAGTGGAAACAGTAATGTCTTTTAATGCACTGCATTCCACGAAGAGCAGGAAAGTTTGGCGGGAGGGAGAGATAAAGAGGGAGAGAAATGACATACAGAACCCGCCAAGTAGTTGAGGTGTGGGGGAGGGGGGGAGGTGGGGACATTGGTGATGGGAGATGGGTTTGGGTGGAGGGATGGGTGTTGGAACACTGTAGAACCAAAACTCTACTTGAGCATCTTTCAATTGTATGTCTAAAATGGTGTAATAATATTTGGGGGGAATAATAAAATAAAATAAAATTTAAAAAAAAAGACATGTTAAATCTTCATTACTTTACTTTTCTTCAGCCTCCATAGATGAAGACCAACATTGACTGTTGGCCTACAACCTCTGCAATGGATCTCAGGATCTACTGATAGACTTCAGAGGGCCATTTCATATCTCAGTTTTATATATATCAGCTATGTGCACACATAAATTTTTCTGGAGAGAATTTATACTCCTTATTAGAACTGAAAAGGGTACACAAACAAAACTAATAGAATAGAATATAGAGTAATATGCTGGTTAGAGAGCCAGTCAATGTCATAGGCACTTTCTCTAGGAGACTATTTTTTTAAAGTGGTAAATTAAATCATTTGATATAATCATATGAATTCCTTAAGGTATTTTCATTTCTGTGTTTAATATAAATTATATATAAACAATTATACTGGAGAAATACAGATTGACATAAAAATATCATTCAATATTATGTTTGTTATGGATGAGTAAATACTGATTATTTTCCTTTTTCAAAACCCCTTCTGCCTTGGGAAATACAATGAAGAGATACAATTCATTTCAGTTGGTCAAATGTTTATTTAAAACTAAGTACTAGCTACTATTCATTTGTATCAGCCACATTGGTTAATAAAATCCTCCTCCTCTTGAGGGATATTAAGGAAATTAATTTATTCTCACTTTCTTCACAATCCTAGAGTATACTGTTTTATTTAGGAAATATGTTTACTTACTAATATTAAAGAACTTATACAGTTTCCTATTGCTGCTGAAACAAATTACTGGAAATTAGTAACTTGAAATAACACAATGGATTTTTCTTACAATTTCGGGACAAAAAGCCTAAAATGTTGATTAAATTTGAGGTATCACCGTATCACTGTCTTCCCATTGTTCATGATTTGCTCCTGCAGGCACCAGTAACATCTCCATATGTCCTGTCCTGTCGCAAGCAAGTGTAGCCCAAGGGTATCTGCTTGCTCCAGGGACAGGAATAGACTCAAACCATTCTTCAGGTCATGGAACCGAGGTCCAATATTGTATCAATAGAAATACTTTGGAGACTATTTTAAGGAGCATTTTTTTTCTATTTTGCTTTTTGCATTACACCCAGCAATGCTCAGGGGTTACTCCTGGTCTGCACTCAGGAATTTCTCCTGGCAGTGCTTGGGGGTCCATATGGGATGCCAGGGATCAAATCCGCACATGCAAGGCAAATGCCCTACCCCATGTGCTATCATTCTGGCCCCTCGAGGAACACTTATTTCCTTTCTTTTCTCCAACCCCAACTCCTGTTACATCTTGAGTTGCATTTTTATTTTTTTGCTTTTTGGGTCACACCTGGTGATGCTCAGGAGTTACTCCTGGCTCTTCACTAAGTAATTACTCATGGCAGTGCTTGGGGACCATATGGGATGCTGGGGATCCAACCCAGGTCGGCTGCATGCAAGGCAAATGCCTTACCCTCCCGCTGTCGCTCCTAGCCCCGCATTTTTGACTCATCACCCCTCCTCCATCTTCAAGGCAGTACCTACAGTGTACTGTCTCTAGAATCAAATCTTCTTTGCTTCCTTTTTGAACATAATTAGTTTGATTAAAATAAACTCATATAAATAGACCAATATAACCTCCTTTCTCAAAAAATTTACTTTGATCACATATTTTTGTTGTTCTATTGTTCTTGAGCCACACCCAATAGTACCCAGGGATACCCCCTGGCTCTGCACACAGGAATTACTCCTGGAGTTGCTCGGAGGACCATACGGGATGCTAGTAATTAACTCTGGATTGGCCACATGCAAGGCAAACGCTCTACCTGCTGTAAAAACAATCCAGGCCCTGATTACATCTTAAAAGTCATTTTTACCATATGTGGATTATAAACTCATTCAAAGAATTAGGACTTAGACATCTTAAGACTATGACTTCTTCATCAAGACCCTGAAAGAATGGTTTGAGGCTCTTCATATTCCTGAAGCAACCAGATGCCGTTGGGCTACACTGGCACGTGATAGGGTCAAATGGAAATGTTACTGGCACCTGATCGAGCAAATCGAATAACGGGATTCAAGTGATCAAGTGATCAAGACTTGACCTCTCCCAAACAGTGGCTAGACAAAAAAGTACATTTTAAGACTTTTTAAATGAAAATTCCAAGTTGGAGATGGAGACCAGAATAACTGTACTACTCCTCTTGTCAGATAACTGACTCTTTTTTAACGTCATTTGCAATGTAGAGCCCTTGTCCAAATACTGTAGACTGACTCTGGGAGCTTCAGGAATTGTATCAGTATTCTACCCTTTAAAAGAAGGAAGGACAGAGAGCAAAGAAATGAGATTAGCTATTTCCTCTTTGGACTGCTTTCCCAGAAACCACACCTACAACTCCATTAACTCTTGGTTAGATACTGAAGTTGGAATGGAATTGTTTAGCTAACTGTATTACTGCCCACATAAAACTGGACTGGGAAAAGGAAAACAAAAATGGAATATTAGGATCAATATTTAATTAGAGGGACTACCTCAAGATGCTGGGGGTGATCAGGGCTAAATCAATGATGGTTAGGAGGCCACACACTTCTGGGTGGTTAAACCCAGGACCCCGATGCATGCCCAGCATGTGGTCCAACCCTTTGAACATTCTCCCTGGCTCCTATGCATGGATAATTTTGTAAGCTTGTATCTATGATATACCTGTTTTTAAAATACTTACATTATTAAGTAATGTACTGGCTCTCCCCTGTGACCAGCCGCTCACGAGGCGCCCGGGAGGGATGGTGGGTTCTAGCCCTGGCCCACCATCCAGCAGAGCCTCGCAACAAGCCAGACGACCCCCCACTCCATGAGGGCCTCCATTTTCCACATCCGGACTTCTCTCTCATCAGACCTCCAGCAGACCAGCCTATCAGCGCCGGCTCGCGGCGCAAGCGGCCGCGCGGTTCATCAATAAATGCTGGACTTAGAGATAACTACAAGAGTATGCTACCTGCACGGCAGAGCCTGGCAAGCTACCCGTGTTGTATTTGATATGCCAAATACCAGTAACAATTATAGACCTCATTCCGAATGGATTGAGGCTCTTTATGTTCCTGGAGCAAGCAGATGCCTTGGGCTCTACTAGCATGAGACAGGACATATGGAGATGTTACTGGGGCCCGCTCGAGCAAATCGATGATGAACGGGAAGACAGTGATACAGTGACAGTGATTAAGTCAGTTATTCTATCATCTCTAAGTAAGATTACTTAGCAAAATAAAAATGTTTGACTTTTGACAGGTATCTTTCCACAGATAGATAGATAGAGAGAGAGAAAGAGAGAGAGGAGAATGTATGTGATATGTAGTATTCATGCTAAATCAAAATACTGTCGTTACTGGACATAAAAGTGTTGGGGAAATTGGATATTTAGTTGACTCATTTTACTGGAACCTCTTATTTTTTGGGGGTCACACCTGGACAAAACTCAGGGGTTAATCCTGGTGAAGCTCGGGGACCATATGGGATGCCAGGGATCGAACCCAGGTCATCCATGTGCAAGGCAAACGCCCTACCCTCTGTGCTATTGCTCCTGCCCAATTTATTGGTACCTCTTAAAGATAAGAAAAATTAGTCTGCTAGGATTTCTGGCAGAAATTTAAAATAGTCCATTCTAAAAAACGACATTGTTATTTGGGGGAGGGAGATAGTTGGGTCACACGTGGTGGTACCCGGGATTTACTTCTGCTTCTATGCTCAGAGGTAACTCCTGGCAGTGCTCAGAGGACTCTGTTCAGAGCTGGAGATTGAACTGGGCTCTGCTTCCTGCAAAGTAAGTGCTAAAGCCCTGCATTAGCTCCAGCCTAAGAAATACTCCCTTTAAAAGAAAAAGCAAAAAATGTACACTAGGGTTGAAGAGCTAGTTCAGGGACTATGAGACATATCTTGTATGAACTGACTCTGTGTTCAGTCTCCTGCATCACTTGGTTCCACAAGCCTCATCGCTTGCAGCCTGTAGGCCCACAGCACTGCTGGTATGGCTCCAGAGACCCTTGGGTACTGTGACTTGTGTCATCCTGGTATTTCAGGACTGAGCAACATAAGATCCTCTGGCCTTTGCATTGAACCACTGGCCCAGTTGGCCAAAAATCACAGGGAAGGGTCCCTAGGCCTCCTGAACATCACTTAAAAGACTTCTCCCAAATATAGTTGCTGTCCTCTAGATACAAACACTTAGGAGTACTGCAGGAAGCAGCATGCTCACCTTACTTATTAGCTGGAATTCACTTTGGTTCTCATTATCCCTAAATCTGTGAAATTATTGGAGCTGTTGCTGACATCACATCTCACAGATGCCCCTTCGAAATCAGCCTGAAAACTTCCAGTACCAAAGAATGTCTCATATTCACCATGGCCCTGTGTCATTGTTATAGAGATTCCTCTGTTTTTATTTTTAAAAGTTTTGTCCTGATGATAGTTCATACATTTTGAAATTATTTGAAATAAGCTAAGGTTGCGGCTGGAGAAATGGTAGAGTGGGTTGCATACTTGCCTTGCATGTGGCTGACCTGGGTTCAATCCCTGGCATCCCAGATTTATGGTTCCCAAGCACTTCCAGAAGTAATTTCTGAGTGCAGATCCAGGGGTAACCCCTGAGTATCACCAGGTGTGGTCCTCTGCCCCTTCCCCCAAAATAAAACACACCCAAATAAACTACAATCAAAACCAGGATAAAATAACCAAATCATAAAAAGATAATACAGTGTGGCCATGCAGTTAAGAAATGTCATAAATTCTTTAAAGAAATTGACCAAACACTTCTGAAATTTGCATGGAATAACAAACCCCCACGGATAGCTAAAGCAATCCTTGGGAAGAAGAAGATGGGAGGCATCACCTTTCCCAACCTCAAACTGTATTACAAAGCAGCAGTAATTAAAACAGCGTGGTACTGGAATAAAAACAGACCGGTGGACCTATGGAATAGAGTTGAGTATCCTGACACCCACCCTCAAAGACATGATCAGTTAATCTTTGATAAAGGTGCAAAGAGTCCAAACTGGAGTAAGGGAAAGCCTCTCCAACAAGTGGTGCTGGGAAAACTGGACAGCTACATGTAAAAAAAATGAATTTGGACCTGTGTCTAACACCTTGCACAAAAATCAGATCAAAATGGATTAAAGATCTCAATGTCAGACCTTAATCCATAAAGTACGTTGAAGAAAATATAGGAAAAACCCTCCACGACATCGATGCTAAAGACATCTTCAAAGGTGAAACACCATTAACAAAGCAACTAGAAGAAAATATAAATATATGGGACTACATGAAACTGAAGAGCTTCTTCACCTCGAAAGAAACAGTGACCAAGATAGAAAGACAGTCGACAGAATGGGAAAGAATATTTACCCAATACCCATCTGATAAGGGGTTAATATCCAGGATATATCAGGCACTGGTACAAATACATAAGAAAAAAAACAGCCAACCCCATTAGAAAATGGGGAGAGGAGATGAACAGAAACTTTGACAAGGAAGAAATCCGAATGGCCAAAAGGCATATGAGAAAATGCTCATCATCACTAATCATCAGAGAGATGCAAATCAAAACAACAATGAGATATCACCTCACACCACAGAGAATGGCCCATATCCAAAAGGGTAAAAGTAACAAGTGCTGGCGTGGATGTGGGGAAAAGGGGACTCTCATACACTGTTGGTGGGAATGTCGACTTGTACAACTTTTCTGGAAAACAATATGGACATTCCTCCAAAGACTAGAAATTGAGCTCCCTTTGACCCAGCCATACCGCTCTTGGGAATATACCCTGGAAAGCCAAAACACACAGCGGAAACACAATCCGCACTTTTATTTTCATAGCAGCACTATTCACAATAGCCAGAACCTGGAAACAACCAGTATGCCCGAGAACTGATGACTGGATAAAGAAACTGTGGTACATCTACACAATGGAATACTATGCAGCTGTCAGAAAAAATGAAGTTATGAAATTTTGCTATAAATGGATGGATATGGAAAGAATCATGTTGAGTGAAATTAGTCAGAAGGAAAGAGAGAGACATAGAATGACTGCATTTATTTGCATGACATAAATATACTAGGTGATCTTACCGAAAGTGAAAATTACCACAAGCGTGTGGGAGTCAGAGGTTAGTTTAGATAGAGAAGGGAACATGTGTGAATAAATGTCTAAAGTTCTGATGCTAACATAGAATTGAGCATTAAATACAGACAAAAAAATGCAAATGATGGCTTCTAAGTGTATCGTAGTGCAACCCACAATGTGTGGGAGAAGGAGGAGAGAGAGAGGGAGAGGAGAGGAGATAAAGAACCTGCCATTTAGGCAGGATGTGGAAGGGGGAGGGAATTGGGGACATGGGTGGTGGCTGGGGGGCACTGGTGGAGGGCGGGTGCTGGAACACTGTGTGACCGAAACCCCCCAAGCGTGAACAGCATTGTAATTGTATATCTCACGGTGGTATAATAAAATGTTAAAAAAATAAGAAATGTCATAAAACTGCAAATAAAGGGAGGCTATTGTATTTAAGTAGAGAACATAATTCCGAGACTGTTGGCAGCAATAAAAAAAGAATGAAACCCAAGGGGTTCTCTGTCATCTGATCGCATGAAAAGGAGACATTCATATTTCAAGAAAGGCAACTACTATCACATCACTGCTTCATGAAGAATTATAAAAAAAACTGCACAATTTATATTTTTTAAAAGGCATAATGGATAGTGTCTATTCTCTAGATGCTTTATCAGAAATGTATGTACTTTTTTTTTTAGTCACACCTGGTAATGCTCAAGGGTTACTCTTGGCTCTGCATTCAGGAATTAATGTAATCTGGCAGTGCTCGGGGACCATATGGAATGCTGAGAATTAAACCTGGGTTAGCAAGTACCCTATCTGCTATACTACCATTCCAGCCCAAGAGAATCTTAAGTTTTGCACATATTTTTCATCTTAAAATTTATATTTGTTTGTTTCTAAACATATTATTTCTCTTTTAAGGTTTCACATCTATTTATTAACAGCTTCTTTTCTTCTTTCTTTCTTTATTTTTTTGCTTTTTAACTTTTGGGTCAACCCAGTGATGCTCAGGGTTTATTCCTGCCTCTGCACTCAAGAATTACTCCTGATGGTGCTTGGGATGCTGGGGATTGAACCTAGGTTGGCTGCATTTCTTTTTGTTTGGGAGCCACAACTGACTCTGTGCTCAGGAATTACTCCTGGTGGTGCTCAGGGGATCATATGAGATGCTGGGTATCGAACCCAGGTCAACCACATGAAAGGCAAATGCTCTATCCGGCTGTACCATAACTTTGGCCCCACAAGCTTATTTTCTTAGGCCCATCATTGAAGCTATATTATATGTCTGATGTTATTTTTTCTCAATTCAGTATTTGGTTTAAATAAGGTTGGGTCTGAGAGTAAGAATCAGAGAATCAGGCAAATTCATTCATATTTTTTGGTTGCAAGTGATGGAAGGAGACTCCCAAAGCTCATATTCCTGAAGATTCTCTATGGCTCCATAGTTGAGGATTCAGGCATGAATCGATTCAGGATTCAAGCAATATTGCTAATAACTCTTTGCTTGACTCTGCTTTTTTGTGCATAGTGGCTTCATAATCTGTATTCCTATGGTGGTAAGTTAGTGGAACACTTTCAGTCTCTCTCTTTTTTTTTTTTTTCTTTTTGGGTCACACCCGCAATGCTCAGGGGCTACTCCTGGCTCTGCAGTCAGGAATCACTCCTGGCGGTGCTCGGGGGACCATATGGGATGCCGGGGATCGAACCCAGGCCGGCAGAGGCCGGCCGCGTGCAAGGCAAACGCCCTACCCGCTGGTTATCGCTCCGGCCCAGTCTCTTATTTTCTACATTAAAACCCACTGTTATCAAGAGAGGACTTTCATCTAGCTATTTAAGCAATCTTGGAAGTAGCTCTACAGGGCAGCGAATTGTCTTGATTGGAGTCAAAGATTCATTCCTAGTGGGGAAAGAGTGCATTAAGACTCGTTTGGGTGTGGAGATAAAGCAATAAGGAAGGACCTGGACTATGAATGCAAAAGGGCATGGTTTCTTAAGAAAGAAAAGCCAGAGACTTCTCGTAAAGAAAGGAGAGTAGTAGCAAAGCAAACGTTAGGTCTGGAAGAGAAAACATTAGCTTTGAAAGAGAAAACATTAGGTTTGAAAGAGGTTATTGACCAAGGGATGATTGAAGCAGAAGGGAATGATGCTATCATAGGTGAGGGATGCAATAAAACTGACCAGTCAAACAAAGAATACAAGGGCTGAGAAATGATTATTAGGTTCATTCATTTCTGAGATGGAAGAAAAGAAGAAAAAATAAAGGCTGAAACAAAAAAAAAGACAGGTACATAGTGGGATATTGAGGATTTATTTGTCAAATAGCTTCAATTTTCTTAGTTTGAAGGCCATACCTGATGATGCTCAGGGCTTACTTTTGGCTCTGCCCTCAAGAATTATTTCTGGCAGTGTTCACATGGGATGCTGGGGGTCAAACCCAGATCAGCTGTATGCAAGGTGCTCACCCTATGTATTTCTCTAGCTTCAAATATCTTCAATATATATATATTAAACATGAAATGGTATAGTGTTATTATTATTATCTTTATTTTTTGTTTTTTGAGGGCACACCCGCAGTACTCAGGGCTTATTCCTGCCTCTGTATTCAGTGATCAATCGGGGCTGGACTTGGGTAACCACATGAATACTGAGGAGTCAAAGCTGGGTTGGCTGTGTGTAATGCAAGCATCCTTCCCCTCTACTATCTTTCTAGGCCTGGGAATAGTATTATTATTATTATTATTATTTTTTTTTTTTTTGCTTTTTTTGGGTCACACCCGGCAATGCTCAGGGGTTTCTCCTGGCTCTTTACTGAGGAATTACTCCCTGGTGGTGCTCGGACGACCATATGGGATGCCAAGGATCAAACCGGGGCTGGCACTGGCCGGCCATGTACAAGGCAAACGCCCTACGTGCTAGGCTATTACTCCGCCCCAGCTGGGCATAGTGTTATTAAAAAATTTAAGTATATTGCATCAGTTATATCCCAGGAAACACATACAAATAAATTCTTTGCCAGGGGTGGGGATTTGTGGTACACATAGAAATGTTCAGGGTCACACCCATCAGAGCTGCTGAATGAACCTGGGCTTCCCATGTGCAAAGCATGCACTTAAGCTCTCTCCTGCTCTGGAAAATAAGTGCAATAGCTAGCATATCAAATGATTCTTTATATTAGCATATCAAATTGCATTCTTTGTATTGGTAATATCATGTTTACAAAGCTTAGCATCAATTTATGTGACACTTTAACAATGTATGCAATTTCATAGAGTTAGGTGTATCATTAGTTAACCATTCTAAAAAAGACACAGTGCTTTCATATTTTGTTTTAAATAATGCTGCAATTGGTAGATACTAGTTTTTCCTTCAGGTATTTTGGTAGCAAAGTTTATCTAGATGTGATAAGGATTCCTCTTAAGTGTGTGGCAAAATCATCTTCCATAAAGTAAAGACAATTGTGAATGATCCCAGCCACTTAGTTATTACTAGTTTCACCTCATCTCAAGTGGCTGAGACATTTTATTCTTTTAATATTTTCAAGATAACATATGGAGCACACTGTTGATGTCAGGATAAGTCTAAGTATCTTTAGTTATGCTAACTTGTTCAATTCTCACAATAACTACTATGGAGATGGTAAAGCAAATAGCTAAGAAGTAGTAGAACTGGTATTTGAAATAAAAGAAAGTTGAACCCAGAATTTGCAAGGATTACTAAACTCTGTTTCCTTGTAATCACCTTTGATTAACACTTCCTCAAGTGTTAGTACAACTTGTGTATATGTGTGAAAGTTTCAACAAAATTTTTTTTGGGTAATACTGATATTTTCAAATGTTCTCCGTTCTACATGCCACCTCCCATAATCGAATAGGGTAATAATGATCAATCCAGATACTTCAGATAGTCTGAACGATAGATTACTGTCATTCATTCATTGCTTTTGTTTTTTGGCTTTTCGGGTGACACCCAGTGATGCTCAGGGGTTACTCCTGGCTCTGTACTCAGAAATTACTCCTGGCGGTGCTTGGGGGGACTATAAGGGATACCGTAGATTGAAACCAGGTAGGCTGTGTGCAAGGCAAATGCCTTAGCCACTGTACTATTACTCCAGCCCCCTCGTTCGCACATTTTCAAACCCCTTTCCAATAAGCGAAATCTATTTATTTATTTATTCATTTATCTTCTATTTATTTATTCATTTACTATCTATTTATGTATTTATTTTTGCTTTTTGGGTCACACCCAGAGATGCTCAAGGTTACTCATGGCTCTGAACTCAGGAATGACTCCTGGCGGTGCTCGGGGAACATATGGGATGCTGGGGATTGAACCCGGGTCGGCAGTGTGCAAGGCAAACGCCCTACCTGCTGTGCTATAGCTCTGGCCCCAACCAATAGTTAAAATTTAGAAGACTAAAAATTACATCACTTAAGCATAAAAATATAGTAGTTTTGTACTTTCAAAATATGCATCACCTCCCTCCACAGCTCCACCTCCCACTATCCCCCACTCAATGGTTCTATAATTGAATTGAATTTCGCCAATCCCTTGAAAACATACCTTCTGATTACGCTTGAAAAACAGATAGGTAGGTATTACTTTGATGTCAAAAGCTTCTACCACGTCCTAGGAGTGAAAAACAATAGCATTGAGTTACAATGTTGGTTCCTCTCTCTGTGCCATACATGGTAGTCTCAGGAAGTATATCCCACACTTCAGAGACAGCAGACACTTCCTAGATTCTCCTTGCAAGAACTTTTCTGACAGATTCTTGTCCACAAGGTCTCTAAGAACATTCTAGAAAATGACTGTTCCCAGGAAGCCTGAGTTTTCTTATCCCAGAGCTCATAGAAAGTGAGACTTGGAGGCCAAAATAGAATAGATGCTAAAAGATTAAGTGAGCAGTGCTGTTGCTTCAAGGTC
The DNA here is from genome assembly GCA_021461705.1 of Cryptotis parvus. Taxonomy (NCBI): domain Eukaryota; kingdom Metazoa; phylum Chordata; class Mammalia; order Eulipotyphla; family Soricidae; genus Cryptotis; species Cryptotis parvus. Next base: position 102,673 of record JAJIBD010001911.1, read on the forward strand.
TTGATAAGCTTTATCAAACTGGTGTCACAGCTTATAAATTTCAGGTATGCAATACATTAATTTGATGTATTTCTATGCGGTAATATGGCATGCTGAGTAATGGGCACCATACCACATCATTTTAGTTATAGTACTGAATTCTTGTCCATCTTACTCTCTACTTTTTACTTTGACTTTATTTTTTCCTGTGGGTGTGTCTGTTGGTGGGGAGGAAGGGTCCACACCCAGTAGAGCTCAGGTGTCCACTCTTAGCTGTGTGTCAGAGGAACATGTGATGTCAGTAATGGAACCCAGGCCCCAGCATGCAAATCACGTACTCCAGTCCTTGTTTTGATATAGAATCCACAAGTGACAAACACTTTTTTTGGGTCTATTTCAGCACATCTTATTTCACTTAGTATAGTATGTTCATGTTTTTGCAAATCTTTGGCCCCCTGAACCTCTGTAGGATCTATCCCTACATGCAGATATAGGACTAAAAGTCCTGAGCACTGATGATGTGACCCAAATCCCCATTCACTCCCCACCAAAATTCCCAGTGAGATAGGGAATGGTAGACGAGTCCAGCATTTTATTTTATTTTATTTTATTTTATTTTATTTTATTTTTTTTTGGTCACACCCGGCAATGCTCAGGGGTTTCTCCTGGCTCTGCACTCAGGAATTAGTCCTGGTGGTGCTCGGGGACCATATGGTATGCCAGGGATCAAACCCAGGCTGGCACAGGCCGGCCACGTGCAAGGCGAACACCCTACCCGCTGGGAGTCCAGCATTTTAAATAAGGTTCACATGAGTCTTTTAAATCCTGTTTGTCTTTACTATCCCTCTTTGTGAAAGACTTAGGAGTGAAACATGAGAAAGTGTGTAAATAATTCCAATTATTTATTCAGTTTTTATCACGTTTAAAAGGTAAAACAAAAGTAGACAGTCATATGGTTAACTGACGTGGACATTTACCTTCTAATATGCTATCATTTAATGGCATGAAATCACTCCCCTGCCACCCACAAACACAGAGAATTATAATTTTCTCTACTATAGCAATATCAACCAAAAAGAAAATTATTATTAGGGCACTGGGCTTATTATTTACTTTCAAAGAGGAATAGCTGTAGTAGAAAAGAAAAGAACACATATTGGCAAAGTGTGAGAAAATCTGAACCCTCACATACTGCTCATGGGAATGTAAAATGGTACTTGAGCTTCAGAGAATAGTATCACCAGATCCTTAAAAGTTGTAGTGACCTACCCCTGATGATGAACCCAGGGGAAATAAATACAACACATATGTTTATGTCAGTCACTTGTCACTCGTCTTCCTTTCACTTGTCTTCCTTTTCATTGATTTGCTAGAGTGGGCACCAGTAACGTCTCAATTTGTTGGGAATGAGGTCCATTATTGTTACTGTTTATGTCAGTATTGTTTGTAATAGCCAGCTACAAATAATCCAAATGTTCACATATAGGCGAATGAATGAATAAGAGGTGGCATGTTTGCACAAAAGGAATGTTATTTTGCAACAAAAGGAGTGAAGTATGAATACATGCTATAACATGAATGAGTCTTGAAAATTTGAGCTAAGAGAAAGAAATTAGTCATAAAGACTGTGTTGGGCCACACCTGGAGGTATTCAGGTATTTTTATGCAGTTATTTAGGTTGCTCTGGTGGTTTTCTGGAGCCAATGTAGTTCTGGGGATGAAACATGAGCTTCTTCATGCAAAGCATGAGCTCAGCCTTTGAGTCTCAGCTTGGGAGAGACTATTTTTATATTCCATGTATATGGAATGTTTAGAATAGGCAAGTATAAGACAGTGTATATTTGGAGTTGCCTCAGGCTGGAGAGCAAGTGTGACTGCTAAAACCCCAGAAGCGTATCTTTTGGAGTGCTCAAAAGTTCTGAAGTTGAATGTACTGATAGTTGCACAACTGTGTGAATGTGACAGAGACAAAGATATAGTGATTCTGGCTTTTTATTCTGAATTAATAATATATTATTCATCTTAAAGTGGAATTAAAAAGGACTGGGTACGGCTGGAGTGATAGAACAATGGGTTGCTATCCATGTGGCTGACTTAGGTTCCATCCCCAGCACCTTAGATGGTCCCACAAACTTGTCAAGAGTGATTCCTAAGTGTAAAAACCAGGAGTTAGCCCTGTCACTACCGGTTGTTGATGGTCTGACATAGAAAAAGACTGGGTCCTCTGGAATGATCCTAGAGCCATGGCAGAGCCTGGCAACCTACCTGTGATGTATTTGATATGACAAAAACAGTAACAATAATGGACCTCATTCCCAAAGAATGGAGAATTTACTGGCACCTGCTTGAGCAAATTGATGAACGGGAGGACAAGTGACAAGTGACTACAAGAGTATGCTACCTGCACGGCAAAGCCTGGCAAGCTACCCGTGTCGTATTTGATATGCCAAATACCAGTAACAATTTTAGACCTCATTCCCATGACCTGATGGAATGGTTTGAGGCTCTTTGTGTTCCTGGAGCAAGCAGGTACTCTTGGGCTCTATTTGCATGAGACAGGACATATGGAGATGTTACTGGTGCCCGCTCGAGCCAATCGATGATGAACGGGAAGATAGTGATAGTGATAGTGATGGTGGTATAATAATTTTTTTTAAAAAAACCCCAAAACTGTTGGATTGCTGAGTGAAGTCTACCAGAGAATGGGAGGGAAGAGGGACAAGTCAGAGATTGCCTTGTTATATTTGCTGTTTTTTTAAAATATAAAACATACAAAAGTATCACTGAGGGGTTTACCACAGTTTAACAGGAGCAGTCATAAAATGTGACTTGATTTAAGATTGATTATATAATCACCGAGTCAGTTCTCTCAAGGGTCTATTTTATGATTCTTCACGAAGGAGTTAAGGTTCTCACCCAGGCATAGTCCACGTCCACAGAAGCAAACAATACATCCTGGTACTGCAGAGCCTTTGTCTTCAAAGGAAAAAGGAGAAAAAATATTGTTTAATGTTGATATTAAGATACACTGAAAGTGTGGTTGATATGAACACCAAGATATGAACATCAATGTTTAAAGAGCAAAGCATCCTTCTGCCACTTTTTCCGTTCGCCTGAAACTTGAAACAGCAAAGTCAAACAAATCAAAGGACACTAACTAAGGTCAAGTAAATATCAATGCAGACCCAAAGCCTAAAGAACCAAAGGTAAGATGAAATTTTCAAATTTGAAAAGACAAAAATAAATGATTAAATGTGATAATGTGATGGGTGTAGACTTACCTTGTGGGAGGAGAGAGAGAGAGAGAGAGAGAGAGAGAGAGAGAGAGAGAGAGAGAGAGAGAGAGAGAGAGAGAGAGAGAGAGATAAGAAGTTTTCTTTTCTTTCCTGTTGGGGAGTCTGTCTTCAAAGGTCTTCAAACTATGTATCTCTGAACCATATACCTTAATCCTTTATCATCTCCTATTGCTCGGCTTTTTGGGAGGTGACAGTGTACTGGTGTGATCCTTGTGGCTGAAATGATGTAAGCCTATTGTGCTGATCTCATTGTTCCCTGTCCTCATTTCCTTTGGGCTTTATTACCTAGTATTTTTCAGATTCTAGTGTTGGGACAGGAGCAACAGTACAACAGGTAAGGAGCTTGCCTTGGAGTTTGCCTTGCACACAGCCAATCAGGTTTAATTCCTGTCATAACCCCCTAGGAATGATTCCTGAGCACAGAGCCTGGAGTAAACTCTGTGCACCCTGAGGTGTGGCTAGAAAAAATAATCCAACAAAACAAACTACAACAAACCAAAAACCCCAGATTCTGTTACCAACTGTCTTCTATTTAGGGTGTCCCAGTGGGAAACATATGCAGGAAACTGTAAGGTGGAGGATGGAAGAAACAACCCTCTTCTGCTTCAGTTTTGTTCTGGAAGCATTTTTGGGAGCTGTAAATATCAGCCCTTGGATTTTGAGGTATTCAGGGTTTTCTCCTGACTGTACTCAGGGATTACTCCTTGATGGTACTCAGAGGATTCTATTGGGTACAATGAGAGAATGAACCTGAGTTTGCCTCTGGCAATGAGTGGGCCTTACCTGCTTACTCATCTCTCTAGTCACCTAACTCCTGGGTTTTGTAAGATGGGTGTGTTCTTACTTATTTTTTTTAACCGCACCCAGAGGTGCTCAGGGGCTACTACTCCTGGGTCAGTACTGTGCTCAGGGTCAGTACTGGTGGTGATCACTTGTCTTGTCATTGTCTTCCCATTGTTCATTGATTTTCATGAGCAGGCACCAGTAACATCTCCATTCATCCTGTCACATGCTAATGTAGCCCAAGGGCTTCTGCTCACTCCAGAAACATGAAGAGCCTGAAACCATTCCTTCAGGTCATGGGAATGAGATCTATCATTGATACTGGTTTTTGGCATATAAAATACAACATAGGTAGATTGCCAGGCTCTGCTGTGTGGGTGGGATACTAGTAGGCTCTCACCTCGTGCATTTATTGATGGGTGGGATACTAGTAGGCTCTCATCTCATGCATTTATTGATGGGTGGGATACTAGTAGGCTCTCATTTCATGCATTTATTGATGGGTGGGATACTAGTAGGCTCTCATCTCATGCTTTGCAGCAGTGCAAGACAGGGAAAGATGGGCTTTTCTGCTGGGTGGAGTTCTGATGAACTGTGGAGTCCGGATGTTGAAAATGGTGGCCCCTCATGGTGTGGGGGTTCCTCTGGCTTCTTGTGAGGCTCTGCTGGGATGGCGGGCCAGGGCTAGAACCCGCCTTCCCTCCCTGGGTGCCTCATGATCAGCTGTGCACAGGGAGAGCCGGTAGCAACTCTGCCCCATGTATCTGAGTGGTGCTCAGTGGTGCTCACTGGTAGTGCTCAGGGGATTAAGCCAAGTGGGGATAAAACTGGGGTTGGCCACATACAAGACCAGTACTTTAATCCTTGTACAATCCCTCTAATCAAATAGATCGTATTTGATATGCCAGATACCAGTAACAATTATAGACCTCATTCCCATGACCTGATGGAATGGTTTGAGGCTCTTTATATCCCTGGAGCAAGCAGGTGCCCTTGGGCTCTACTTGCATGAGACAGGTCATATGGAGATGTTACTGGTGCCCGCTCGAGCAAATCGATGATGAACGGGAAGACAGTGATACAGTGATACAGTGATACAATCCCTCTAACCCGACAATGCTCAGGGGTTACTCCTGGCTCTGCACTCAGGAATCACTCCTGGCAGTGCTTGGGGGACCATATGGGATGCCGGAGATCGAACCCAGGTCAGCTGCGTGCAAGGCAAATGCCCTACCCACTGGACTATCACTCCGGCCCTGCAGCAGTTTTTTTTTTTTCAATCCGGCCCAGGTATGCTAAACCAGAGACTCTCAGACATGGGGCAGAGTTGCTACTTGCTCTTCCTGTGCCCAGCCGCTCATGAGGTGCCTGGGAGGCATGGCGGGTTCTAGCCCTGGCCTGCCACCCCAGCAGAGCCTCACAAAAATCCAGATGACACCCCCTACTCCATGGGGGCCGCCATTTTCCACATCCGGACTTCCCTCTCATCACAACTCCACCCAGCAGACCAGACTATCACAGCCCGGATCATCGACACCCACCCTGAAGCAGTTTTTTTTTTCAGTGTGGCCCAGGTGTGCTGAACCAGAGACTCTTCAGACATGGGGCACAGCTCATCAATAAATGCTTTATTTAGAGGTGACTACAAGAGTATGCCACCAGCACGGCAAGCCTGGCAAGCTGCTCGTGTCGCATTTGATATGCCAAATACCAGTAACATTTATATTAGGTCATTCCCATGACCTAATATAATGGTTTGAGGCTTTTATGTTCCTGGAGCAAGCGGATGCCTTTGGGTTCTACTAGCATGAGACAGGACATATGGAGATATTACTGGTGCCCGCTCTAGCAAATAGATGATGAATGGGAAGATAGTGATAGTGATAGTGACAATCCCTCTGGCCCCATGTTCATACTTGAAGGACACTGAATAGCACATTGATAGCTTTAATGTTATAGCTCAAGCATTTCCAGTAACTCTTTAAAATAAAGGGATGTTGATGTGAAGGACTCCAGCATTTGGTCAAGTGGAAACAAAGCCAAATGGAGCTCTTGCTAGGTATATCTGTTCCTATGCGAGGGCAGGAATAAGCATGATGTGGAGTATTTATCAGATAAGTGCAGGGTTCTGTTGTAGGGATTTCCCCAGTTTATCTACAGAATGTGACAATTCTTTTCTTCAGTGGCCCATCATAATGAAGCATTTGGGAAAAACTTTTTTGAATGATAGGAACAAAGGTCTTTGGATTTTGAGTACTTTTTTTTAAATGAAAAATGATAATAAGACAACCTGATTAAATCTGGAAAAAGAACCTAAATAGAATATACAGATGGTCAAAAGGGATATAAAAAAAGATGGTCAACACTATACTTACCTGGGAAATGCAAAGGAAAACCACAATAAGATATCATCTCACAACTGTGTGAGGGGCTGTTATCCAAAAAGACAGGAAGCAACAAGTGTTGCTTATGGCAAAAAGGAAACCACAAGTTGTTGGAGCAGCCATCATGGAAATAGTATGGGAAATCCTCAAGACAGTGAGACTAGAAATGCCATACAGTTCTGTAGCTAAACACAGAAGCACACACCCTATGCAGAAGCACACACCCTGTTTTCACTCCTCTCACACCCTACCTCATTAGTTCAAGCACACACCCTCTTTTAATTCCTTCTCACACCCTACCTGATTGGCTGACACAGAATTTATACCCTACTTTTCCCCCAACTTACATATTCCCTTTCCACCTAAGATAGGTAGTTATTCCCCTCAAGTGGCTTTGGAGGCTTCTCTGTGGGTGCTCTACTCGACCTTCTTTGTGGGTGCTCTACTTGCTCAGGATCTGACCTCACCAGCGACTTCAGCACAGCCCAATCAGGGCTCAGCTGGGTGTTTGAATAATATAAAAAACACTAATTTGTTTGTTCATTTTTATTTTGTTTGTTTTTGGGTGATGCTTAGGAATTACTCTTGGCTCTGTGCTCAGGGATCACTTCTGGTAGTGCTCAGGAGACCATATGTGGTGCTGGGGATCAAACCTGATTACTTGCATGCAAAAATATTCACTATATATCTCTCGGTCCCATGAAAACAGTAATTTAAAGAGATAATAACCTCCACATTTTTTTTCAGCATTATTCTTTATAATCAAGCACCGGAGACAATCTAAGTCCCCACTGTTGATAAAGAAATGGCATTTGCACAGAATGAAACTATTCTGCTATTAAAAATGAAGAAATTCTGGGGCCAGCATGAAAATTTAGCAATAGGGCATTCGCCTTACACATGCTCAATGTGGATTCAATCCCCAGCACCCTATATGTTATTATGAGCACTGCCAAGAGTGATCCCTAAAGCACAGAACCAGGAGTAAGCCCTGAGCACCAGCAGGTATGGCAAAATAAATAAATAAATAAAAGGAGGGATTTCTGCTTCTTGCAACAACACAGATGGACCTATAGTGTGGTAAGTGTAATAAATCAAAAAAATGACAACACAATTTCACTCATTTGTGGGAGACAAAACAAATATGTGAAACAAATATCATTTAGATCCTAAATAGTTCTGGGATTAGGGAGACAGATCAAGTGGTGGAGAGCATGCTGAGCATGCGTGAGGTCCTAATTTGATCCCTTGCACCTCATTTGGTATGGCCTGGTGGTCCCCAAGCACCAGCTTAAACACTAAACCTTAGGCCTGCACTGCCTGAGAATTGCCCTAGGCATCAATGGGGGTGGCCCTTATAGGAAAATAAAATGATGCTGATTTTGATTGGTAGTAACTCTTTGTCTGGTGGGGAAATGGTGCCACCCAAGAACTCTGAGGCAACTGACTTGTATTTTACAAGTCAGAGGCTAAAGAGAAGTTCAACTTCTCTTTACAACTTGTATTTTACAAGTCAGAAGCTAAAGAGAAGTTCCCCAGTAGAATCACCAGAATGGTTTAACATAAGTGGTACCCAGCTCCCAAAACCAAGTTCTTGTGAGAATTTCAGAGTTTATTTCATTAAGATATTTGACAAGTAGACCAAAGACAAGAGCAATGGATGAGACTTGATTTGTTCTGATAATAGTATTGAAGGGCTTGGGGACAGTTTATTGTTTCCCACCACAGTTTATTTTTGTTTGTTTTATCTATTTTAGGGCCACATCCGGTGGTGCTCAGGACTTAGTGGGGCTTGGAGGACCATATGAGATTCCAGGGTTTGAACCCAGATTGGTCACATGCAAAGCAAAAGTTCACCCTCTGTACTATCCCTGTAGAGCTACAGTAAGATTTTTTAAAAGCAACATCATGTTTTTCTGTTACCTATTCCAATATTTAGAATCTTTGAAGTGTGAAGCTTCAGTTAGATGTCATTAGATATTATTGAATATTCATGTGTATAATTATAGTTGTTTTCATTCGCTGGCAGAATTATCCTGGCAAGCAATATTAATCTTTCTCTCTGTGTCCCAGTTTTATTTTTATTTATTCTTTTTATTTTATGGGTCACACCCAGTATTGCTCATGGGTTACTCCTGGCTCTGCAGGAATTACTCCTAGCGGTGCTCAGTGGGACCATATGGGATGCCAGGGATCATACCTGGGTCAGCTGCGTGGAAGTCAAATGTTGTACTATCGCTCTGGTCCTGTCATACTTTTTTTTAATCAGATCTCACTGTTATCTTTAGGTTAGTCAGGGTGCTTAGAAAAACTATGATAGGAGCCAAAGTTTTCAGATTTCTTGGGAAACTTATTTGGAATCTTTATATTCCTTTTAAAATAAAGAAGTCGATATTGGTGATACTCACGAAACAAGTATCTAATGTCTTTGCAGGGACCATACCACATTGCAGAAAATTCAACCACCACAAGTTTGTCTCCAGCTTCACTCAAAAATTCCTTGAGTTCATCCTGAGACCAGATGACAGATGAAGAAAGATGCACGGTCACTGAGTCAGAACTTTGCAGAGTAAGACAGTTTTAGTTGCATTTTTTTTTAATTTTTTGCTTTTTGGGGTCACACCCAGTGATGCTCAAGGGTTACTCCCGGCTCTGCACTCAGGAATTACTCCTGATGGTGCTCAGGAGACCATATAGGATGTTGGGGATCAAACCCGGATCGGCCGTGTGCAAGGCAAATGCCCTACCCACTGTGCTATCGTGCCAGCCCCCATGAGTTGCATTTTTATAAATCTCAACCAGCTACCCCATTGCTGCTCAGGAGACACAAATTTACTAAAATATCTCCAAGGTCACTTGTAAGTACAGGTAAATGATGAAAAGTCCACAGAAAGGTTGAAGCATTTACCAAATGGGTTGAAATAGTAATTGGTAGTGTTCGATTACCTCTAGGGAGAAACTGAAGTTGGTCAGTGAGAGATGAGGAGTGGAGAATTAACATCAGGATTTGAACTTTTTTGCTTGTTGGGGGCCACACCCAGCGGTGCTTATGGCTTACACTTGGCTCCACTCAGGGAACATTCGTGGCTATGTTTGAGGGACCATGTGGTCTGTTGAGATGAAACTCAGGTGAGCCACATACAGGGCAAGTGCTTACCTATTGCACCGAACTTACCAGACCCTCAATTTGAACTTTCAAAACAAAGATCTAAACATGCATTATTAGCTAATACTATTCATATTTTACAGAAAAATATATTTTACAGGAAAAGAACTCAAGTTTATTAACATTCTTTTTTTTGAACTTTTTAAAATCTATCATAGTGTTCCAACTTCAATCCCTCCACCAGTGCACACTTCCCCACTCCAGTGTGCCCCACTTTCCTCCCCCACAACCTGCTTCTATGGCAGGCAATTTTCTTCTGTCTCTCACTTTCTCCTTTTTTGTGCATTGTGTTTTGCCAAACAAGACATTGAAGGGTTATCTAGATTGGGCACAGCTCCTCTTCATACCCACTGCACCCAGCGTGGGACAGTTAGAATTTACCAGGAAACTTCCACCCTAGCTACGTTGAGACTATCTTTAAGATTATAGGAAGGATAATACTAGTTTACCCTTACACAAGTGAGTGTGACCCTTTCAGTATACGGAGAACAAGATATTCAGAATCACCCTGGTGCAGATAAGGACCTTGTGGACACCATCAAGATTGCATGAAGTCTATGAAATTAAGATGTATTGCTTTATATCAGTCCCCCTCTCTCTCCAGTGTTTTACATAAGAGATAATCTCAGTAGAAGGGATTAGTCCTTGGCATAACCCTTTGTTTATGTATATAATATGGTGTGGCACCACCCTTCTACACTCTGTTTAGGGTTCTTTGTTGACAGGACCCTCACTGTCCTGAATAGGATTACTTTGGTGTATATAAGGGGATTAACTTGAGGCACTCTCTCTTTTTTCCTGCTCCTTCTTTTGGGTAGGACTCCTCTCGGGTGAGATCCTCTCTCTTTGGTGGGAGACTTGGGCTCTCTTTTATGGTCTTAGTTCTAACCAGAGTTAGAGTTCTTTCATTATATTGGATTGCTGTGGAAGAGCTTTTGTACTATTAAAAGCCTTTTTAATAGTACTCCACCCAGCAGACCAGCCTATCACAGTTTGGCTCAGCGCGGCTTGCGGCCGCACGGTTCATCATAAAATGCTGGACTTAGAGATGACTGCAAGAGTATGCTACCTGCACGGCAGAGCCTGGCAAGCTACACGCGTTGTATTTGATATGCCAAATACCAGTAACAATTATAGACCTCATTCCGGAATGGATTGTGGCTCTTTATGTTCCTAAAGCAAGCAGTTGCCCTTGGGTTCTACTAGCATGAGACAGGACATATGGAGATGTTACTGGGGCCCGCTCGAGCAAATCGATGAACAACGGGAAGACAGTGATACAGTGAAAAGCCTTTTTTGGAACTGCACCAGACTCGAGTTTTCATCCGTTCCCGGCGACCTCGGAGCTAGAAGAGAACTTTTGTCCTGATACTGTTGGGTGCCCTGGCGGCTCCCTGACACTCATCCACACACACACACACACTTCCTTACCTTCATGGAGTTTATATTTAGAGAGGAAATTTTATGGTAAGACCAAAAAGCACAATACATAGGATGTTACTACTCATCACTATTAAAGAAAAAGGAGCGGGAAAGAAGGAAGGTAGGGAGGGAAGAAGGAACGAGGAAAGGAAGAAAGGAAAAGGAAGGGGGGGAGGAGGGAAGAAGAGGAGGAAGGAATAAAAGGAGGAGGGAGGGACGGTCTTAGGGAGGAGAACTGAATACAAATTGCAGTGTGGGTGACAAGGTCCACCACTATGATAGTTGGTATTTGGATAGAGACATGAAGGAGATCACAGGCTCTTAGAAGGCAGGAGAGTGACTCTTGGGGGATGAGTGAACTATTTTGTGAGATTCTAAGAAAAAAAATGTACTGAAAGTATTAGCAAATAAGTACTATTTGAAAAGTGCTTATATCCCAGTACCTATCAATGCCTTCCCATCAGTCTCATTTAAGGAAATGTCAGAATGCAAATGAGGGAGCTAGTGGATGGAAGACCCAGGCCTTAAGTTGTCCTCTCCTCCCCCCCACTCCTGTGTTCCTGTAACGAGCCTCAGCATGAGAATGTCTGGGTCCTAATGTTCCCAAAGGCGTTAGGGCTTTAGCCTTTCTCAGAGGTAATTTTCTTAACAAGTAAAGTATAATTCCTGCCCTGTGAATGTATTTACATCTGCTGTGGCAGAAATATTAGGCAATAGCTAGAAAGCAAGCTTATAAAACAGTCACTTAAGACATCAGCAATAATATATGTCATTTTTTTCTACCCCAATCTAAAAGCATATCTGGACTTTCTGTTCTCTTTCTAGGATAAGAGAAATAGCAGCTTTTCAGAAAAGTGTCCAAAAGTGTACGTCAAGGTACACGTAAGGTGGTATAAGTAGGATTAGGTACAAGAGGGGCCATGCTAGAAGTCTGTCTGGATATAACGAGTGTCAGAACAAAAATAAAAATCAGGGAGAAACAAAAAGGCTTTTTTGTGAATTTTCCTCTTTCATCCTCCAAGAAGCATGAAGAATAACAACTAAAAACAAACAAACAAAAGACCCTTTTAAATGGAGCAGTAAAAGAGTACCAGACGGGAAATTGTATTTAAGGTTGGCCAAGCCTATTGGACTTGGGGCAGGGATCGGGCTCCTCCCCCCATCCCTCCACCTCCATGACCCAGTGACTGTGGCTACAGGCCCACAGCCACCACAGCCAGCAAAGCCAGACAAGAGAAAGACCAGATCCATGGTTTGCGACAGGTTTAGATAATAATAAAGGTTAGGACAAGGTCCTTCCCAGGAACTTTCACATTTGTACACTGTAATGATCATTGTAGTTGCAATGAATTAGGGAGGTTGATGGGGAATGGGGAATTATAACATCACACTAGAACTCACTATTGGATATACACATAGAGACTTATATCATAAACCATAAATACCTGTAGGGCAAGTCAAAAAGTGTAAGAGAGAGAGAAAGATAGAGACAGAGATAGAGAGAGAAAGAAAATGTTTCTGCTATAGGGACAGGCTGAGCTTGGGCGGGAGGGGTGTGGGGACATTGGTGGTAGGAATGGGGCACTGGTAGAGGATGGGTGCTGGAACACTGTTGACAGAGACCCAATTATGAACATCCTTGTAATTGTAAATCTCGTGGCGGTAAAATAAAAATTAAAAAAAAGTTGGCCAAGCCTATTCTTAAGGTCCTTCACAAACACCTATAGAAATCAAATACTTGCCATGTAGTAAATAGTCTTCACCATGAGTAGCATCTGGAAATTGTGGATGAATGTCTCGTGTTGACTGGGTTGGTTCACAGCAACCGTGTCTATTAACTGTAGGATCCAACACAGAACATGAGGGTAACTTCTCTAACTTCTCTGTGACATCACTAAACATGAACCTAGAACCTTAATCCTAGAACCTTGCTAAGTCAGGATTCGACTTCACTTTTATGCTATGGCTATGCAGTCAACGTGTGACCAGCCAACAATAAGCCAACTGAAGGCTTTGCAAACAGACCGAATGAGTCTCTCCAGATAAGATTATCTACCCTTATTTCTACACACCTGCCTCTTTGCTCCAACTCTACAAACACCACACAAGAAGCAAAGTATTAATAAATAGATGAGAGATAATTTCATTACCAATTGGGAAGGTATTATCTAATTTATTTTTTAGCTTTTGAGGCCACACCCAGTGTACTCAGGGTTTACTCCTAGCTCTACACTCAGGGGTCACTCCTGGTAGTGCTTGGGGGACCATATGAGGAGCTGAGGATTGAACCTGGGTTGACTTCATACAAGGCAAACACCCCACCTGCTGTACTATCGCTTTGTCCCTAGGGAGGAATTATTTTTCAGACGAGAAAAATAACTTAATCCTATAACAGTACGTTTCTATAAATCTTATTTTATGTCATAGATGTCCTTCACTTTTGAGCAGTGGATTAGAAGTGAGCAAACTTTTTCTGTAAAGGAATAGATTTTAAGTTTTGTGTTGCATATTTCTTGTTTTTATAATATTTGAAAACTAAAAGCCATTCCTTTAAACACGTAATTAGTTCTTAACATCCTTGACAGTCTTGGCTTACCCATGCACTTCCAAGGTGGGTGGAGAGAAAAGTGGTAGACGTTGAGATTGACACCTCTCTCTTCTTCATGTCACATAAGTCACCGACAACAGAAAGTCATTTAGCACTGACAAATGGAATTCAGAATGAATCCCTTTTTCTTTTCACCAAGAAAACATTTCCATTCTATCTTTCTTTTCTTTATACAATTAGATCTTCTTAAATCGATTACGTTTGAGAAGAAAATAGCACAGAATTAATTCTCAGATGCAAACACTGACTAAACAACAAGCCAAGCCCTGTGTACCCAGAAGTTGGGCAAGGCTGAGCCAGTATTGGCCCTGTAGCACTCAGGCTACAGATTGCCTAGCCCAAGGGCAGGAAGAGAACAATCTATTGTGGCCTCTCTCTCTTTCTCTCTCTCTCTCTCTCTCTCTCTCTCTCTCTTTGAAACACACACACATACACACACACAATCTGATTATTCCCAACTAGTGTGTAGCACTCTGAAAATCCTGAAAATGGCCAAGTTCACAAAACTGGACATCTTTTTTTTTTTTTTTCCAGAGAGAGCAATTAGTAAAACAAATTTCAAAACTTGAAAAAAGTTACTTAATTATTTGTAGAAACGAACAATCAGACTTTCCCTTTTCCTTTGCTCTGAACTTGCCTTCTTTGCTTTTCTGACATGCGCTCACTCGTATTTTCCTATACTCATTCTGACCTCATTGTTGGAACCAAGACACTCCAAAACTTTTTTGGGTGGAGTCTCCTTTTGGGAAGTCAGGACTGTGAGGATTTTTTTTCTTTAAAAAAAAACACATCCTGAAGAGGAATTCTAAGCTTGGATTATGGATTCTAAATCTTGAACAACTAACAAGAAAAACTGTGGGAGGAAATAAAGAAATAAAGGAAGGGAAAGGAAGAAAACCAGTCAAGGGAAAGGAGAGGTAAAGGGAAGAAAGAAAGCAAAGTAAAGAAAATATGCCTAACATTAAAAAAAGAGTAAAAGAAAGAGCGCTTTAGAAGGAAATTGTGTACAGAAAGGATAAAAGATTTGGAATGGATCCTAGCTAATCGAGGTCCTATGAGGATATTGAGAGCATGAGGGCACTTGAGAGAAAGGCTGGACTTCAAGTTCCACCTTGAATCTGCTGAGTATTTGTTCTAGGAGATTCCCCAGTTGACTCCTGTGAATGTTGAAGTTGGAGGGACCCTGCTTTAGAGGTAGCTTTCTACCAGGGACTGTTAAGGTAACAGTGGGCCAGAAGTGTCAGAATAAGCAACATCTGGGAGTCATGAGACATGCATATTCTCAGGCCTCACCCCAACCTACTGAATCATAGTCTCTAAGGGTGAGGCTCATAACGGTAGGTGTTAACTAGACCTCTGCATTATTCAGCTGATTGCTCAAGTTTCACTAGATTAGAAAATTTCTTTTCTGCTTTTGAACAGTTGATTTGCTGCTCTAGTATATCAAATGCTCAGTATCCTAATGAATAAAGCAGATGATTACAATTTTTTTTATCATCCATAGTAACTTGGATACAGATCAATCAGATGAACATCTGTAGTTCATTTTATTAGCTGAGTGTTGTAGAGCTATTACCCTTTAAATTTCTGGATTTTGGGGGAAAGCTAGGGTTTCCTTGGGAAAGGATTTGTTCCACCTCATGAAGTAGGCTATGGAAGTAAGGTTGGGGGCAACCCACTGTTTACAGTGTTGTGTATGAATGAAGCTCAAGTTTGTACTTTTTTGTTTGTTTTTGGATCACATCTGACAATGCTCAGGGGTTATTCCTGACAGTGCTTGGGGGATGCCAGGGATCAAACTTGGGTCAGTCATGTGTAAGACAAGAGCCCTACCCATTGTACTATCTTTCTGGCCCCATTAAGTTTGCATTTTGTCTAAGACTACCAGTGGTATTTTATACGAGCCCAACAGAGACACTGAGAAAACATATTTGTAGGCTTTGAGTTACTTTTCTTGTTGTTGGAGGTTTTGATGGGAACTTTACTTTTATCCGGGATGACTTGCCACAATGATACCTGTAGGGCGTGTATTCTGGGAAATCAGGCTGGCAAAAAGAAGACAGTCCCAATCTCTATTTGAATTTGGTTTCTTTCCTTTAAATGGAACAAAAGAATTTCCAGGGAAGACAGATTGGAAAGTAATAATTTTATGTAGGAAATGTGAGAGGAGACAGATAGATATAAAGAGTGCTAGGAGGGGGGGGGAAGGAGGAGAGAGAGGGAGGGAGGAGAGAGAATAGAGAGAAAGAGAAGGAAAGAGGGAGGGAGAGAGAACCCTTTAAAGTAAAAAAGGAATTATATATCCCAGGTTAGGATGTAGGAGACTCAAGATGGAGCACTGTCTGTCTGTCTTCACTGTCTTCCCGTTTATCTTCGATTTGCTCAAGCGGGCACCAGTAACATCTCCATATGACCTGTCTCATGCAAGTAGAGCCCAAGGGAACCTGCTTGCTCCAGGAACATAAAGAGCCTCAAACCATTCCATCAGGTCATGGGAATGAGGTCTATAATTGTTACTGGTATCTGGCATATCAAATATGACATGGGTAGCTTGCCAGGCTCTGCCGTGTGGGTAGCATACTCTTGTAGTTATCTCAAAATCCAGCATTTATTGATGAACCGTGGCAGCAACAAGCGGCCGCGCGAGCCAGGCTGTGATAGGCTGGTCTGCTGGGTGGAGTTCTGACGAGAAGAAAGTCTGGATGTGGAAAATGGAGGTCCTCATGTAGTGGGGGGGGGTCGTCTGGCTTATTGTGAGGCTCTGCTGGGCCGAATCAAAAAGACTGCAGCAGGGTGGATCTCGATGAGCCAGGCTGTGATAGGCTGGTCTGCTGGGTGGAGTTCTCATGAGCGGCTGGGCACAGTGAGAGTCAGTAGCAGCTCTGCCTCATGTCTGTCTCTGGATCAGCATACCTGGGCTGGATTAAAAAAGACTGCAGCAGGGTGGATCTCGATGAGCCGGGCTGTGATAGGCTGGTCTGCTGGGTGGAGTTCTGACCAAGAGGAAGTCCGGAGTGGAAAATGGAGGTCCTCATGGAGTGGGGGTCGTCTGGCTTGTTGTAAGGCTCTGGTGGGGTGGTGGGCCAGGCCTAGACCCTGCCATCCCTCCGGGCACCTCATGAGCGGCTGAGCACAGTGAGAGTCAGTAGCAGCTCTGCCTCATGTCTGTCTGACAAATGGAACACATCCAATTAAAAAAAGGGATCACACACCAAAGTTGGGAAGTATGGATTTTGCTTTATAAATATGAATTTTTTTTGCTTTTTGCAATGCTTAGGGGTTACTCCTGGCTCTGCACACAGGAGTTACTCCTGGTGGTGCTCAGGGGACCATATGGGATGCCAGGCATCGAACCCAGGTCGGCCGCATGCAAGGCAAATGCCCTACCTGCTGTGCTATCGCTCTGGCCCCACAAATCTGAATTTTTAGACCATTTTCAAGCTGCCCTTGTTTGAGACATTCTGTGTAGACAAAATTCAATTGATATTTATTATAGCACTCAGTAAAATAGCTAAGATCTTTAACCACCTAAATGTCCGACAATAGGACAGTAAGTCATGAAGATGTAGTATATATACACAATGGAATGCTACACAACAGTAAAAAACCCGAAACCATGCAATTTGCTGCAGCATGGATGGAACTGGAAGATATTATATTAAATGAAGTAATCCAGAAGAAGAAGGACAAACACAGGATGATATCATTTATATGTGGTATTTAGAATAACTGGATAAGGGAATGCAATGGTTTAAAGGAGGGAGTGCTAAGATTACCCATGATCCCAAAACACAGGAAAGAGAAGAAAAGACAGTGAGTGGGGGTGGGCGAAGAAGAGACAGATGAGTAGAACTGGGGGCCGGGGTCAAGGTATATCAGTGGTGTTAAGGAATGATAGAGTTAAATATCCAAAGCACATAGTCAACAAAACTGAAAGCATGAGACCAAAATAAAGTTTAAAAAAGTTGCCTGTGGAGATGGAAGGCTGGAGTGAGCGTGGGGTAGGAGAGGGGACCTGGACCAGTGGAGGAACGCTGACAGTGGTGAGGGACAGTGATAGAACATTGCATACACAAAACTCAACTATGAATAGCTGTAAATCATGGTGCGCTCATAAAATAAAATTCAGGGAAAATTCAGGAAGATGAGGAATGAACTCTTCTTCATTACTCATCTTATCATAAAAGCTTTCGTTTCTACTAAATAGTCTCCTCAGGGAATATGACCTTGAGGTTTGGGCTGGCATCCATGGGGAACCATGGCAGGAACTTCTCAGAACACCTCTTGGATTTAGGCTTCTTGACAGTTTTCAACAAATGCCTCCCCCAGAACTGCCTGCCTGCCTACCCCCTCTCATGCTATAATAATTGAACCACCGGTTAAATGTCCATTTCTGCATTTACCAGCTGAAACTAATGATAAACTCATGATACAAATGGAAAATGTAACAACTGCTCAGATATAAAATGGGCAACTATGACATCGGAAGTATGGGCTTTCTTTTTTAAGTGTTGTAAAAAAGCGCAAGCATAAGAAGTCAAAAGGTGAAAGACAAATGCCAGATGATGTCACTCTTACATGAGACAGAAAGAAACAAAGCAAGGGGAAATATAATAAAACAAAACCTTTGTGTGTATTCTAACCACAGAACTGAGGTTAGTAGGGCTGAAGGGAGAAAAAGGCTCCAAGGAGAGAAAGGGTTCAATGGATTGTGTTAGAGATACAATAGTTTTCAATTGTGGGCCTGGTATGGCAACATACATTTGAAGAAGTGAGAAACTATATTCCCCAAACATATACAGTGTTATAAGCCAATTTTAAATAAATGAAAACCAAACCAAACAAAAACACCCTCAAAATCACTGCCAAAAGGAAATTCAAAATCACAATAAACCTTAAATTTAAGTCCAAACACAAAATCACCTTAATCCTGTTTCTATTATAAAAAATAATAAACATACCTGCTTGGAATCAATATTGAACTGGGAATTTATGAACTGTAGCAATTTCTTGACTGCTTGGAAGTCACTCCAGTTAAGTTCCTGGACCAATAATAGTTAATCTCAGAAACATAACAGAAAGGAGCTTTGTTATTAGAGCAGTTTAGGAGTTGGAGTCGCAATAGTGGACTGTATAAACATAACCCATATTTAGTGTGAAGAAAAGTCAAAAGCAAGATACCAAGCAAAGAGCAAGACAAGAAGAACGCAGTTCTCCAACTCTTCAACTCCTTTAAAGTGACTTCAGGGAAGTCAGTGAAATTGCACGCATCAAAACTGAGCCCCAAAAAGTGTTCCATAAAGTAGTTTATTTTGCTTTATGCCACTTATTTCCATCACAGGCAATTTCTGAAGCATGGGACAAACCTCTGACTGTTGTGGGTTGCTTGGATTGTATTGTTGAGAGCTACACAGAATCTATGGCATAGTAAGGAGCAAAGTTCTTCCCTGTTTACAGCAGAGAATTTAGGAGGCCCTACTCTTCACGGACATCACTATCCCACATGCCTTACTGGAATCTTATCCTAAAAGTCCTTGGGTTTTCCTATAGACATAGAACATGGTGGAGTACACAGACCTAATGGAGTCACTCATGCTAACCCCACATCACAGAACTGACACATAATTATGACTCACGTCTCCCAGAAATGATCTCTTAAACCAGTCAGTCTGGAATTGACTGATCAGTACTAATTAGGTCATCTTCCTGGCGGCCCCTAGAGAAAAGTAACACCTGCTATCCCATAAAGGAAAATGGCTTTGCAATAAGCAGCACACTTCTAGCCGAGTGTGTCATCCTTCCATCTGCCCATTTCTCTCTGTAAGAAGGCTTTCATTTTGCACATTTCTTTAGAGAGCTTTTTAAACTCTAGATTAAATGTTATCCAATCGTGAAATATTGAATAATGTAATAAGATCTTTAAAATTAGAAAGAAAAAAGAGGTGGGGGAAATCCTTTTGCCTGGTAGAAAGGCACATGGTAGAAGGGTGATGTTACTTGTAAACCCGTTAAAATAATGATCCCTTTAATCAGTAAGTACATGCTGTGAAAATAGAAGCAGACTCTGGTGTAACCAGGAGTAAACTGAGGCACCAAGAGAGCAGTAAGAGAGATCACCAAAGGGAAAGAATGGACTCAAATCTTACCAAAAGTTCCTCCCCTTTACAGCAGAGAATTTGGAGGCCCTTCTTATACTGTATCTCTCATTTCCACAGGCTTACAGTGTAATGGGTGGTTCCAAGGTCTCTTGTAAAATCTATGTTTAATTATGCATTTACGATTACTCATAATTGAAACATGTTTCTCAAAGAAAAAGACTGTAACAGTAAAACTTCAAAGCAGATGAATTAAAACATGACCCAGACATGGGCAGAAACATAAATGCTATACTGCAACTAGAGACCTAAATATACCTTTTCAGCACTTGGCAACACAACTAATTTAAGAAACATATAAAAATACTGACCCCTACAACTGCAGATAATACAGTCTTTTTCTGTCTACCTGGATAGATAAATAAGATGTTGAAATGGAAAAAAATTCTCAACTAATTTCTAAGGCTAAAATTATAAAATCTTTTAGTATGCTGAAAACTAGAAAGGAGAAAACTGAGATAGAACCTCTTAAGAGTATATTATTACCACTGTTTATATTTTGATATAAAACACACAATAATACATTAGTGTATACATGTAATTTAGCTTCATTGATTAGCTCTTAAATTACTATATAATTATGTATTCTGCTTTCCCTATTAATAGTAAGCCAGGGGCAATTTCATTCTATTATATATATATGTGTATATATATACATATATATATATATACTCAGATCCCATGATTTTTCATTGTTGCACTTTTTTAAAAAAAACCTTTTTTGGGTCATACACAGTGATGCTCAAGTGTTATTCCTGACTCTGAATTCAGGAATTACTCCTGGCAGCGCTTGGGGGACCACATGGGATGCAGGGAATCGAACCCAGGTCAGTCGCATGTAAGGCAAATGCCCTCCTCTGGACCCATGTTGCACACCTTTCTATCACTTGGGCACATCATGTTTGGATAAACTTTTCTTCCATTACGTTCATTATAATTTTACCTTCCTGAAACACTACAAGAAGTGAATTCTTAATGCGGAAATATGGAAATGCTTCATTTCCTTAGGATAATTTCTTGGGAATATAGCAATTTTAGTGTTTTTTTTTTCATATCTTAAAGGGGCACTCTGGTCATACGTGGGGGAGCATGTCAGTACTGGGCTGGAACATAGGCCTTCTACATGCAAAGCATCTGCTGGAGCCCTCTGAGCCATCCTTCCCACCTGGGATGTAAAAATTTCATATGATTTTGATGTGTAAAGCTACGTAGTAATGGTTTTTAGGTACAAAAATAAAAAGTTTTTTTTTTTTTGACAGAGCACATCTGTTGATGCTCAGAGCTTATTCCTGGCCTTGTGCTCAGGGATGACTCCTAATGGGGCTTAGCGGACCATTTGGGATGCTGGGGGTCGAACCCAGGTCATCTATGTTAGGCAAAATTCCTATCTACTGTACTATCTCTCTAGTCCTTCCAAACTGAAATTTTTTGTCTTTGCTTTTCTTTGGGTCACATCCAATGGTGCTCAGGAATTAATCCTGGTTCTGTGCTCAGGTATCACTTCTGGCAGGCTCAAGGGATCATATGGGGTGCTGAGGATTGAACTCCAGTCAGCCGTGTATATGACAAATGGCTTGCCTTCTGTACTATTTCTCCAGTCCTCAAAATAAAAATTTCAGTCAAATCTGTTGATCAATCTTCTGTCATTTTTTCCAGCTATATGTTTGAAAAATTTACCTTTCTTTTGTGGTTAATTCTGTAAACTCTGCATATGTATTTTTTTACCTTAATAAATAGTACCTTCTACTAGCATTTTGGAACAATTAAAAACATTTTCATAAAAATATGACAATCAAAATACATAATGGATAGAGGATATGGCCTTTCCAACAAGTAAAATATTATGAATACTCTTTCCCTGCTGTATCACTTTGCTCTAAAACTTTCAGAGTTCAGTTTATTTTTGTAGGAAGAGATGAGAACATACACCTTGAGTGAATTTGTTAAATGCCAGTCTTTTTTCTTTGAGATGCTTCTGATATTATCTTTTGAGGTTGTATCTATCTGGGCATATTTAAACATTCTATTTCAACTGCCAGTGATTTGTATTCTTGTAACATACCTACATTGACTTATTCATTATTTAAAATATAAAATATGGAGCCAGAGAGAAGGTACAGTAGATAAGGTGCCTATCTTACATGCACCCTTATTCCATCCTGACCCCTGAGCAGAATTATCTCCTGAGTGCTGTGGGGTGTGGACCATGAAACAGAATGGAATAAAATATGAAAGCTAGTATGACTTATCCATGCAAATATGTCTTCTATTGCAGAGGTAGCCAACAACTTGAAGAGAATTTCAGTTCTCTTCCATGGTTTTTAATTTTTTGACCCCTATAACCTGCAGGTTGTAGGGGTCAAAACTTTGTCTTTTAAAAATCAATGCCCATTCCTAATTGGCCATCTCCAAATCAGTGGGACCTTACTGATTCTAGGCTCGTTCATGGTTCAGTGTGGTTTTTTACCTCTTTGTCTGCATTTTCAAACTTATTACTCCGAGCTCTATACTGCACCCAATTTCAGTTCCTCATCTTGCGCCTTGCCTTTGAATCTTAATAAACCTGGCATGGCAAAAATCTCTACTTTTGCCTTCAGGCCTCACTTTCCTCTTGTCTTACCCAGTCTCCCCCACCACCAGTCTCCTACTTCATAAGTTGCAGTCCCTAAGACATCACATCAGTCTTACTTAGAGCTGGACATTGCCTGCCCCTGAAGACACAGTTGCTATGTACTTTAAAATATCAGTATTTCATGTTGCTCCTCAGAGGGTATCTTGACTTCTGATTGCTCCAAACCTAAACAAGTTTGAAAACTGCTGATCTATGAAATGGGGCTAAGGAAGGCTTGACCTGTCTACTTCATTGAGTCATTAAGAAGATCAAATGGGATTATATGTGGAAACTGACTTTGAAAGTTATGAAGTGCTCGACAAACCCATGAAATTGTTATTGCAGTTCATTTAATACTGACCAAACAGTGTCTGGGCTCCTATGTTACGAGACAATTGAATGACATGCTTAAGACACTTAGATGTTAAATAGAACTTAGAAACCTTACATTTATTAAAATGCAATTTCCCATTCATCTGTTTGGCCAAATATTTTTGATTTGGGTAATTTGAGCATTGCCAGGTGTGGCCGCAAACTTCTATTGGTTCTCCAGGCATTACTATCCAATAGTTGCTCTATATAGTGGTATATGCCATTATATATACATATACCTACCATCATATATAAACATATGCCATTATATATCATATACATGGCATATATATGACTATGCATGGTATATATACCATTATATATGACATATACTATATACTATATAGTATATACTATATACTATATATAGTGTATATATGCCCTCTATTTGATATATATGGTATATGTATACCATATCTGGTATCTGCATACCATATATGTGTATACTATTTATGGACATATATATACCATGCATATAATGGCATATATATACCATACATATCATGCAAAGGGCATATATATATAGGTGTATATATGCCATTATATATAAAACATATATATACACACACCATTATATATAATGATATAATGATATATAATACATATTTGGTAATAATATAGCCAATTTTAGTTTTAAAGAAACATCATAAAATCTCAACATTATAAGATCTCAAGACTTGGTCATCAGAGTCCCACCCTACAGAGAAGTCGATTTCAAGCCCAGGTATGTGGGTCTCGGCGGCTAAAGTCACTGGGCCTCCATGGAAATAGAGCTGGGGTCCCTTTCCCCCCCACCTCTGTTTCATCCAGGAGACCTTGTGGACATGCCCATCAACTGCTCCAGGGCTGTCAGCTGTTAACCAGAAACACAGACACAGGTCAGAGCTGCTACTGGCTCTCTCCATTGTGTGCAGCACAAAGTGGCCATGCAGTACATCAGTAACTGCAAAAACTGAGAGCCTACTTACTATTGAGAGTATCCCACCAGCACAACAGAGCCTGGCAAATTACCTGTGTCATATTCGATATGCCAAAAACAGTAACAATAATAGCTTAATTCCCATGACTGAACAAACGGTTTGCGGCTCTTCATGTTTCTGGAGTGAGCAAATGCCACTGAGCTACTCTAGCATGTGATAGGGCTGAATGGAGATGTTACTGGTGCCTGCTCTAGCAAATCAATGAACAATGGGAAGACAAGTGATGATACAAGTGAATATGATTTCTGTATAGAATAAACAACAACATCTAAAGTACAGGATTATTTAGCGAATATGGCTCTTTTAATTAAGACTTAGCTTTCCTTCCTTCCTTCCTTCCTTCCTTCCTTCCTTCCTTCCTTCCTTCCTTCCTTCCTTCCTTCCTTCCTTCCTTCCTTCCTTCCTTCCTTCCTTCCTTCCTTCCTTCCTTCCTTCCTTCCTTCCTTCCTTCCTTCCTTCCTTCCTTCCTTCCTTCCTTCCTTCCTTCCTTCCTTCCTTCCTTCCTTCCTTCCTTCCTTCCTTCCTTCCTTCCTTCCTTCCCTGTATCTCAAACCATGTCTTGATGCATACATTATTGATAACAAAGTCAGTGTTTAAGAACACAGAAGGGGTAGAATATAGTATCTGTGATTAATTTCTTCTGAAAGCTGTTAGATGACTAGGTATAAAGTTCATTAACTTGCAACTCCCTACACTTCTTACACGGCCACTCTTTTCAATGACAGTCATGGGACTTAGTTCTTGATAATTAGAGAGTTCTACCACAATGTGCTGTATCTACAGCAGGATATAGAAAAGGCACAACCTGCAACTCCTAGTTTGTCTAATATGAACAATTACAGAATAGGAAGGTCTTACAAGAACCTTTGCTGGACTGGAATTTACAAGAACCTTTGCTGGACTGGAATTGGCAGTTGAATAGGCAGTCTTGTTATCTGGAAACACTTTGGTGCTTGATCAACTATTTTTCATTAGTCTTCCTCTATCTCTTCTCCACTTCACTTCTTTTCTCCCCAGCATCCTCTTTGCCCTTTCCAGAGATGAAAAACCAAGGAACAAAGTCCATGCATGCAGTACTATAATATTATGGTACCCCAATCAAAAATGTAAAACTAATTTGAAGGTTTCAAAATAAAACATGACTTTATTTAAGTGGCCTAATTGGGGAGGGTCACTTGTCACTTGTCACTTGTCTTCTCATTGTTCACTGATTTGCTCGAATGGGCACCAGTAACATCCCCATTCTTTGGGAATGAGGTTCATCATTGTTACTGTTTTTGGGATATCGAATACACCACGGGTAGCTTGCCAGGCTCTGTTGTGACTCTGGGTTCATCCCTGTCTTTTTTCTATGTTAGACCATCAACCATCCAGGGCCCACAAGACAGAGCCCTGGGGGGTGTAGACAAGCCTGTCTCCAGTCTGCCACCTGCGGACGCAGCTGAGCATCACAGCCGCACCTGCAGCACTTCGAGGAGCAGAATTGGGGAGGGTACAGAAGTAGTTTAAAGTAACCAGAATTAGGGAAAGAGGATTTGGGAGCAAAGTGCTAGAGTGATTGGCTGACAGATTGTGGTAGCATTGGTATGTGAGATAAAGGACTTTCCGCCACTCCTTAGTGGAATAATAAAAACTAGAGTGACAGGCCAACTTAAGGAGCATGAGTACTGGAGGTTAGTGGAAAAAGACAGAAAATTTTGGAAAACCTTTGTTACATCAATTCCAGAATTGCCTGATTTGAAACAATGACAGAGAAGAGTGGCAGAGGTTATGTAATTGGGGAAATGTTAAGATAGTTTGGGGAACACAAATTTTGGACTGAGCACACATTAGGGAAGAATGCAATGACGTTTATACAATAGCAGTTGCTACTCACCAGGAAAACATCTGTAGTACACAGGGACTGTGGTCAAGTGCAGATTTTATATCCTTCCAAAGACAGGGATAGGAAACCTGGCACTTCTTCAGAGAAAGCTTTGCTGCTTAACAACAACAGGCAGGCAGAACATTTTTATGATAGCTTGATAGAGTAAGGCTATATTTAATGTATTTCCTATGAGCTGGTGCTATTTATAGGAGTTAACTCATGCAGTAGTGAGGGGCCACCAAAGAAAAGGAAAGATGCCCTGTCTTACATTAAGATCTTCCTTCTGCTTTATCCAGCAGGTTTAAAGATGTAGGAGAAAACATGCCACCTGGAGACCGATAATTAACGATGCACAGGGGAGTTTTTTGACTGGCCAACTTCTGAGAGGGTGATGTCTGCCAATGGGGCAGGGAGGTGGAACTTTGGAAAGATAATATGTCAAAAAGAAAATGGAGAAGAGTATATAGGAAACAGTTTAAACTGGGTCTCTTCTATTCACTGTGTTAGGAATACCTATGTCAGAGTATCATAAAGGTGTGGACAGGGTGGATTTACACAGTTTTTAGAGAGGAAAGATTAGGAGGCATCCTGACAGATTAGGAGCCATTATCTTCACCATCATCATCATCAGTCATCATCATCATCATCATCATCATCATCCTCTCTCTTTCATGCCAGGCCATTTCCAGATGCATTCACGATCTCGATCTTCCCGTTAATCATCTATTTGCTAGAGCGGGCACCAGTAATATCTCAATATGTCCTGTCACATGCTGTAGAGCCAAGGGCATCGGCTTGGTACAGGAACATAAAGAGCCTCAAACCATTATATTAGGTCATGAGAATGATCTAATATAATTGTTACTGGCATTTGGCATATGAAATACAACACGAGCAGCTTGCTAGGCTTGCCGTGCGGGAGGCATACTCTATAAACACCTCCAAATAAAGCCTTTATTGATGAACCGCAGGCTGCTTGCGGCCGCGAGCCGGCTGTGATGGGCTGGTCGGCTGGGTGGAGTTCTGATGAGAGGGAAGTCCAATGTGGAAAATGGCGGCGCCCATGGAGTGGGGTGGGGGTCGTCTGGCTTGTTGTGAGGTTCTGCCGGGGTGGTGGGCCAAGGCTGGAACCCACCATGCCTCCCGACAGCCTCATGAACGGCTGGGCACAGGGAGAGCAAGGAACCGCTCTGCCCCATGTCTGAGAGTCTCTGGACCAGCATACCTGGGCCGGATTGAGGAAGAAACTGCTCCAGGGTGGGTGTCGATGATCCGGGCTGTGATGGGCTGGTCGGCTGGGTGGAGTTCTGATGAGAGGGAAGTCCAATGTGGAAAATGGCGGCGCCCATGGAGTGGGTGGGGGTCGTCTGGCTTGTTGTGAGGTTCTGCCGGGGTGGTGGGCCAAGGCTGGAACCCACCATGCCTCCCGACAGCCTCATGAACGGGCTGGGCACAGGGAGAGCAAGGAACCGCTCTGCCCCATGTCTGAGAGTCTCTGGACCAGCATACCTGGGCCGGATTGAGGAAGAAACTGCTCCAGGGTGGGTGTCGATGATCCGGGCTGTGATGGGCTGGTCGGCTGGGTGGAGTTCTGATGAGAGGGAAGTCCAATGTGGAAAATGGCGGCGCCCATGGAGTGGGTGGGGGGGTCGCTCTGGCTTGTTGTGAGGTTCTGCCGGGGTGGTGGGCCAAGGCTGGAACCCACCATGCCTCCCGACAGCCTCATGAACGGCTGGGCACAGGGAGAGCAAGGAACCGCTCTGCCCCATGTCTGAGAGTCTCTGGACCAGCATACCTGGGCCGGATTGAGGAAGAAACTGCTCCAGGGTGGGTGTCGATGATCCGGGCTGTGATGGGCTGGTCGGCTGGGTGGAGTTCTGATGAGAGGGAAGTCCAATGTGGAAAATGGCGGCGCCCATGGAGTGGGTGGGGGGTCGTCTGGCTTGTTGTGAGGTTCTGCCGGGGTGGTGGGCCAAGGCTGGAACCCACCATGCCTCCCGACAGCCTCATGAACGGCTGGGCACAGGGAGAGCAAGGAACCGCTCTGCCCCATGTCTGAGAGTCTCTGGACCAGCATACCTGGGCCGGATTGAGGAAGAAACTGCTCCAGGGTGGGTGTCGATGATCCGGGCTGTGATGGGCTGGTCGGCTGGGTGGAGTTCTGATGAGAGGGAAGTCCAATGTGGTAAATGGCGGCGCCCATGGAGTGGGTGGGGGTCGTCTGGCTTGTTGTGAGGTTCTGCCGGGGTGGTGGGCCAAGGCTGGAACCCACCATGCCTCCCGACAGCCTCATGAACGGCTGGGCACAGGGAGAGCAAGGAACCGCTCTGCCCCATGTCTGAGAGTCTCTGGACCAGCATACCTGGGCCGGATTGAGGAAGAAACTGCTCCAGGGTGGGTGTCGATGATCCGGGCTGTGATGGGCTGGTCGGCTGGGTGGAGTTCTGATGAGAGGGAAGTCCAATGTGGAAAATGGCAGCGCCCATGGAGTGGGTGGGGGTCGTCTGGCTTGTTGTGAGGTTCTGCCGGGGTGGTGGGCCAAGGCTGGAACCCACCATGCCTCCCGACAGCCTCATGAACGGCTGGGCACAGGGAGAGCAAGGAACCGCTCTGCCCCATGTCTGAGAGTCTCTGGACCAGCATACCTGGGCCGGATTGAGGAAGAAACTGCTCCAGGGTGGGTGTCGATGATCCGGGCTGTGATGGGCTGGTCGGCTGGGTGGAGTTCTGATGAGAGGGAAGTCCAATGTGGAAAATGGCGGCGCCCATGGAGTGGGTGGGGGGTCATCTGGCTTGTTGTGAGGTTCTGCCGGGGTGGTGGGCCAAGGCTGGAACCCACCATGCCTCCCGACAGCCTCATGAACGGCTGAGCACAGGGAGAGCAAGGAACCGCTCTCCCAGATGCATTACTCTTTGAGAAATGTTAAAATAAAATACTAAATATTCTGCTACCTCACACAGTAGAGCCTGGCAAGCTACCCGTGTTGTATTTGATATGCCAAAACCCAGTAATAATTATAGACCTAATTCCCATGACCTGAATGAATAGTTTGAGGCTCTTCATGTTCCTGGAGGGAGCAGATGCCCTTGGGCTAGACAGGACGTATGGAGGTATTACTGGTGGCCGCCGAGCAAATTGATGAACAAAGGGAAGACAAGTGACAAGACATTCTGCTACCTACTGAATATTGTGGGTTCTGTTAAAGTATCCATCATTTAGGTTCAGTTCTTACCAGCATTCTTCTGTTCTTGTTTTAGAAATACCTGCCTCTCTTCCCACTTTTTTTTCTTACAGCATTTGAAAACAAATTAAAATGTACATATAATTTCAGTAGTAAATGCTTCAGTATGACTATCTAATGTAACAAGCTTTAAAAACAGCTTCAAAGTACCATTATCCCAAGCAATGAAACGAACAATTATAAATAATTTTATAGGGGCCAAATCCAGTGGTGTTGGGGAAGAAGGGAAATGTGGAACCAGGAATCTAATTCAGGGTGTCACCCATTAGACAGGTGCTTTATCCTTGTAGCTATCTTTCTGGCTCTGAACTTGTAATTCTTATGTGTAATAAGTATGTCTCTCTTATCTGAACAGAGAGAGACCGTTCTCCCTCTCAATTATATTCTGGCCTATTGCAAAGACACAAAACCTTTATGAGGGTTTTATAGATTACACACAGGGCATAATAATTTATGTTTAAAGTTGCAAAGTCCACTGAAAAACAAACATCCAGAAATAATAAAAATGAAGCAGCAGGTCCAGAACCGCATTGCTGAGGTGTTGGGGGTGGGGTGGAGCATACTGACCATGTTATCTAGGAATACTCACCAGGTAACTTTTTTTTTTTTTAGGCATTCTGATCGACAATGCTGTGAATGCTGTTAATGGTAGGCTTTTGTGCATGAAATATTCCAGCACCACACACCGCCCAGAACGTCTGCTTCCCTCCACCACTGTCAGAGTGTTCCTCTTCCTCCCGTGCTCTCCCAAGCTCCCTGGCACGGTAAACTCCCTACTAAAAACTAGACAACAGGTAACTCTTGAATAACATTTCACTCATATTTTTGAGAATAAGCAGGGAATGTACTTGGGAGCTGTGCAAATGAGGTATGCACTCTAGTCTTTTGACCTCTCTCTGTCTTGTCTTTTCTTGTCTTAGATCAAAGAAATTTGTCACCAGTATTATGTTCAAAACTCCCTCCATTCACCAAGATGAAACTGTGCACTAAAAATCTCTTCAGAACCTTCTGAACTAATTCGCCGTATGGTTTCATTTATCTGTCTGTCTGTCTATCTAGCTGTCTGTATGTCTGTATGGTTTTTGTACCATACCTGTTAGTGTTCTGGTCTTACTCCTGATTCTGCACTCAGGGATCACTCTTGGCGGGCTCTAGGGACCATATAGGGTACCGGGATCGAAACCTGATCAATCATGTGCCAGCAAGGACAGTGTATTACCTGCTTCACAATCTCTCTAGCCCCCGTATTTATTTTTTCAGATTTCTTCAGTCTCTGAAACCATGGCTGTTTTCCTCTGAAGAAAAATGATATATCTACCTATTTGTATACACACAAACATTAGCTAAAAATAGTTTTATGATGGTGAACTTCTAAAAGTGTGGCTTGTCCACGAAGTTTTACATTATTCCTTCAGATATGAAGAATAACCTGGCTGGAAAATATCCTTGATGTGCCATTCATTTCAATCAGCTTTTATAAACCCTTACTCTCTTTTGACCAATTGTCCACTTGACAAACCTGTCTTAGGTGAGGAGTCCTTTTTTATGTCAAGTTCCTTTTTTTGATTTTGCTGCTTGCAATATTCTATCTCTGTCTTTGTCTTTTGCTGTGGGACCCCCTCGACCGCCCACGGTGAAGAACGAACACGCTTTACTGGAGCTCTTTTAGTTTCAACTTTGTGAGGCGAAAGGACCCAGACCCGTTGTGCAAGCTGCTTTTATACAGTGCTATTCGGCATGTGCGTTTCCCATTGGCTGGCGCGAATGGTGTGATTCGACGTGTCCACTTCCCATTGGCTGGCACAGGTCATACGAGCTCGTATGAGCTGATGAAACATGCCGTGATTGGACAAAGCCCAATCACACCACGCCAGGGACCCTGCGCATGTGCGGAAAGGCAACGTGGCAGTGGGCGGAGTAATGGCGCCCAACATTTTGCTACTTTGATTACAATGTGTCTTGGATTTAAAAAGTCTATTTGGAGCCCTGCTCGCTTGGACTCCTTAGGCCTCTTGAAACTAGGTCTATGTACTCCTCAACTCTGGGAAAATCTTATCTATGATTTCTTGGATTATTCTTTGTTGAATTATCCTTCTTTGTTTTTGGGCAATACCCAGTTGTACTCAGAGACTGCTCCTTGCCCTGCACTCGGAATCAATCCTGACAGGTTTGGGGGACCATATGGGATGCTGAGGATTAAACTTGGGTCAGCCACATGCATGGCAAGTACTCTACCCACTGTACCCACTCTGGCCCCTGAATTCTTTTAGTTCCTTGGTATCTTCAGGGAATGAGGGGACATTGGTGTTGGGAAGGGAGATGGGTGCTGGAACACTGTATGACTGAAACCCAATCATGAACAGCTTTATAATTGTGCATCTCATAGTGGTATAATAAAATAAAATTCCACCTACTATACGCTTTAGTTCTTTCACTTTTGATTGCAGTTTTTTCATTTTCTCTCAAACTTCCTTGTTTGAGAACTATTGTTTCTTTGAACTCATTAAATATCCATATCATGGTGTCCTAAAAGTCTGTTTCTGAAAGGTTATAATGCTATTGGTGTTGGCAGCCCTTCTGGGCTATTATCTTCATTCCTTGGGCTTGGTGCATTTCTACGCAGTTTCCCCATTGCATCTGTTTATGTCTGTGGTTAATTTTTATAGCTCACGCCTGTAAAAGCACTCAGTGATCTTACACTAAGGGCTCTAAGAGCACCCTAGCATTTTGTACTTCCATAGGGATATTGGGTCCTTTAGTATGTTGAAGGAACTTTTGAAGGAAGAAAAGTCTTAGTCCTGAAGTGGATGAGATAGTTAGGTCTCCATTTGGTTGGTTTCGGCTCTCTGTTAACTGGCTTCAGACTGGGATTTGTGCATCTTTTCAGGGCTCAAGCTGACTTTTCAGGAGGCCTTTTCTTTGGGATACTCACCTGATCACTGGAAAGGTTGGAAAAGCTGCTGGATAGCCAAAGGCAGGCTGGCCTACAGTCATTACCTCTGGAGCAGGCTAAAAATATTTTTATGATACTCTATTCTCAGGGGGTACTGATTAGTTATTATTCATAGTTTTTTAGTACATACCTTATCCTTTATTGAGTGATTCTATATGAAGAGTATCACCAAGATTTGATATTTACTTTGTCTTCATGGAGAGAGGAGGGCAAATGGCTGATATCAGAACATGGTGGAGGGACAACCATTATTTAGAGGGAAAGAATATGGGGATCTACTCTACAGGAGTCAGGGTTAGTAATATATATCAAAAGAGCAAAGTTGATAAAATATGCTTTATCTGAAGGAGAAATCAGGAGAAAACCCAGGGAGGATTGTCTGGAACAATTTATAAATGTTTAACTATGGGGGGGAGAGGGAGGGAACATAACAGGAATTTGCGGCATTGACAAATGGTATCTGTCATGTGTGCGCTTCATTCCAGGCTGTCTGGGTCCTAGATGGTCAAATTACAGGACTTTATTAAAACCCAAATTACACTATGAAAATGTAGTATGAAGTAGAATTAGCTTGGGACCAGTTAATTTTACATTATGGTTAGGATTGTGTGGGCGTGTGTGTGTTTTGTGTATATGTGTGTGTGTGTGTGTGTGTGTGTGTGTGTTTTAGAACATGTTTATTTGTATAGCACACCAGAAAACCAAGAGTTCAGCTAGAGCAGATGGCAAAGACTGGTCCTGCCTGGATCAGGAGGAAGATGACTGTGACTGTGACCGAGGTATTCTACTTTTCCTTAAGTTTACTCTAGCACTACCAAAATACTAGTACCATGATATTCAAGAATCAAGAAAATAATGAGCGATAGTGATGTCCCTGCTTTTTCCTTTTCTCATTAAAGTTTGATCATCTTGGCAGACTGTGTAGTGATGAGTTAACCAGGAGTTTGGTAACTTCTCTTTTACTTTAGTTGGAGACAACTAAGAACCCAGAAATGCAGAAGTGTTTTCTAATAAAAACAGGGATATAGGTTTCTGTGTTTCGTTTCTGGGTTGGGGGGGTCTATTCTAGGTCCAGGTGCAGCAAATTTGGCAGCAGTTTAAGATTATATAATTTTGATAAAGATATAAAACGTTAGTGGTGTGTGTGTACATGTGCTTGCAGGAAATAACTTATTATTTGGGTAATCTATTGTTCTCCTTTTCAGTCTTAACCCATCACATCACAACACAGACCTACAGAGTAGAGTTTATTTCTTATAGTTGGCTACCCATGTCAGTCTGCTGTTTTCATCACTGGCGTTGGTGACTAAGAAAAATCCTGAAGTGAGAAAGGGCAGAGCTTACTTCTCCTGTGTCCTATAAGTCTGGGGAAGATCGTAGTTTAAAACAAAGTCAGCAACATCTGAGAACTCAATTACAAATGGCAGATGGAACAGTGCTGAGAACGGGACTTGATGAAAGTGACACAGTAAAGGAAATGTGCAAAGGTCTCAAAATGAAAACATACACATCCAGAGAACTGAAGGCCATTCATCAAAGAGGACTGCTCTATGTTGCAATTATGACTTATGGAACATCTGGGGCTGTTCTTTAAACATCGCCTGGAGTTATTTGGTGGAACTCTTACAAAAACCAAGACTGCTATGTGATTAGGAACATTTTCTTTTGCAAAAACATCATAAACAGGCTAGAGTAGTAAACTACCACGGTTATAAGGCTTGCTTGGATTGCTAACATGCCTGTCATATTCTATTTAAGGCTCATTTTCCAGAAAACTCGCTGTAACTACTCTGAACACTATCCTTGGAATTGAGGTGTTGGCGGTAATTTCTAGGTCTTAGAGGTGTTGTTTCTTTGGCCCTTAGATTTCTTCAGTGTAAAGAGGGAGAGTTGCAGAACTGTCTGAGATCAGTCAGGAGGGGCTGAGCTGAGGGCGAGGCAGCAGCACTTCCCAGTCATTGCTAAATGTGAGGCATTCACATAGCTTTTAATTTTCAACTTTATGAGACAATGTAGGAGAAAACAACATTTAAATTACAAAGCAGAATGCAGGCTGTATAAGGCGTACCAAAAAGGTTTGGAAACATATCCCCTTTATATATTTCATAGATTCTCAATAAAGGATCGGATTCTTTTGAAGAATGTTGTATAACTAAGAAATGCACATAGGAGTTGTGCTTTTTTGTGGTTTTCACCTTAATTCATTTTTTCAGGTTTTTCTAGTTTGTCAGTTTGAACTCTTTATTACTCTTCTTGCTGCATACATTCAATTTACAGAAGCTTAAACTAGCTTGAGCACTGTGCTGGGAAAGTTAAACAAAAAAAAATTTGAGTGGACATCATGAAAGGAGAAATCTTAATGATTCAGAAGGGCGAGGACCAGGCATGTAATTAGACAGGTTGGGACTTATGAGGGTGGAGCGAATGTGCTAGAAGACAGCTTTTCTTAGGGTGGGTGTGATCCACATTCCGCATGCAGATCCTACAGCCATGCAAACAGCTCTGGTCAATGTGTACGTTTATGAAATAGCATGATTCCCTTCACAAAAATGTAATAGTCCAGAAACATTCCACTAGGGATTTTAAGTGATTTTTTTTTTCTGCTAGAGGAAGGTGGAATTGCAATACCAGCTGCAGACAGGTGGAACTTACAATAGATTCACAGTGTTTTTTTTTTTTAAATCCCCAACAGTCCATTTCTTTTAGTTCCATCTTAGCCTATGTTATGGGTCCAGGTTACCACTAATGGCTGTTTTAGAAGATAACTGGGGCGGGTTGCAGGCAGGGTGAAGGTCTGTTGTTGCTGTCAGTGCCTTAAGGCCAGAGTTGGGGAGCAAATCACAAATAATTAGGTCTAATCTCATTGTCTTGTCACTTGTCTTGTCTTGTCTTCTCGTTGTTCATCAATTTGCTTGAGTGGGTGCCAGTAATGTCTCCATTCATTGGGAATGAGGTCCATTATTGTTACTGTTTTTGGCATATTGTATTACCATGAGTAGCTTGCCAGGTTCTGCCATGGCTCTGAGTTCACCCAAGGGGGCCCAGTCTTTTTCTATGTCAGACCATCAACCATCTAGGGCCCACAGGGCAGAGCCCTGAGTGTGGACAAGCCTGTCTCCTATCTGCCACCTGTCAACGCAACTGGACACCGCAGCCACACCTGCAACACCTTGAGGGGCAAAAATGGCAATTAATTTCATTAAAAAAAAAAGAATGTTGCTGCTCTACTGGTTGTTAAGGGAAGTGTAAGACAGTAAATCTGATGTAACCAGGCTGTGGATTTGAAATTTTCTAAATTTCTGTCTCTTTTTAAAAAAATATTTTATTATACCACTGCTAGATATACAATTACAAGATGTTCATGTTTGAATTCTGGTTCTACAGTGTTCCAACACCTATCCCTCCACCCCTGCCCATCTCCCTTTACCAATGTCCCCACCTCCCTCCCCTTCCCCCAGCCTGCCTCCATGGCAAGTTCTTTATCTCCTTTCTCTCTTTCTCTCTCCCTCCTTCTCGCTTCCCTTTCTTACACATTGTAGATTATAGTATGTTCTAGAACATGATTGGTTCCACTAGTTTGATGTACCGGGTCTGGACCACAAAAATGGTTGTTATTATGGTGAGAGTCTCATCCAGCTGCTTCCGAGGCCCTACAGAGGTGATGGGCCCACTCCCAAAACCCATCTTGCCTCCTGGGAGCCTCATGGTCAGCTGAGATAGGGGAGAGCCGGATGGCAGCTCTCCCCGTGAGTCTGATTCTCTACATCATGGCAGAGAGCCCTGAGGCAGTTTGTGGGAGGGGGCCACCAGGCCTCTGGGATAGGTCAGAGAGGGGAATGGGGACCCCAGCTCCATCTCCAGGAATACCAGGTGATTTCCACCTCTGAGAGCTGCCTACCTGGGCTCGAACTCAGCTGCTCTGAGCTGGTCTTGAGATCAGCATCTCTCTTGGGTGGGTTCTGATGAGTTGTGGGGTTCAGACCGCGAAAATGGTGGCTATTATGGTGAGCGAGTCTCATCTGGCTGCTTCTGAGGCCTTACAGAAGTATGGGCCCACTCCCCAAACCCATTTTGCTTCCTGGGAACCTCATGGTCAGCTGAGCTAGGGAGAGCCGGATGGCAGTTCTCCCCGTGCGTCTGAGTCTCTCACCTTCCCATCTCTATTTCTGTCTCTGTAGTTCTCTCTCTTCTCCTACACCTTGTGACTTGCCTTATGGTTAATGATGCAATTATCTATGTGTACATTCAGCAGTGATTTCCAATGTGACATTATAGTTCCTCATTCTCCATCAACCTCCCCAATTTGTTACAACTACAATGATCATTATGTTGTACAGATGTGAAAGATCCTGGGAAGGACCTGGTCCTAGCCTACTTTGCCATCCATGTTCTTCCTATGTCAGACCATCCAGGGCCCACAGGGCAGAGCCCTAGGGGTATAGAAAGCCTATCTCCTGTCTGCCACTTGCCAATGCAGCCGGGCACCACAGCCACACTTACAACACCTCGTGGGGCAGGTGGCCCAAATTTATGTCTCTTATGCTCACCTGAAGTTGAACATAGAACACAAGATAAACGACCAAAATAGTACCAACCATGAATTTATTACCTGTTTTAATTTGATCTCTAGCAATTATTTTGCTCTTGTGTATATTACACACTCAAAATTTACTCATTTTCCTCTTGGTGATGAGAAAACATCATTATTTCCTCATTTTTTAAAAGTTGGACTAATAATTTGTTTAAGTTGGACTAATAATCCCTGTTGATATATTTTTCTAAAGATTCTTTGAGGCAGTGTTAAATAAAACTAGATGGAAGATTTTTAAACATGTACATCATTGATGCACATACAAGACTAAACTAGGTAGGAAGAAAGACGATAGTCACATTAGTGTGTGGTTTATTTTTCTCTAGTGGACTTTTAAGAATTTCAGTTATTTATAGGACTATGCATTTAGAATATAAAATAAAAGTGAAAACAAATCATAAATAAATGGAAAATAAAAATTATGTCTGAGGTAATCCATAATTAACTGAGTTTGGAAAAATCACTTGCTATACGTTTTGCACAGGCTTTGATTAGGCAATTTAGAGTAGTCTATAAACATATTTTATATTCTGGTTTCTACTCAATAATATGCCATAATAATATCTCATGGTCATAAGACTCTTTTAAAATGTAATACTTAATGACATCATAATACCTAATCTTATAAATATACCATGAATTACATAATCAATTCTAGGATTTTAGTTAAGTAATTTGTTGCTGACTTTTGATAATCTTAAAAGTACTGTGATAATTATCTCAGGAGACAAATAAAACTGCCTCTACATTGGGTCTATATTTTTTATGAGATTACTTCCCAGGCAAGGAACTACTAACACAAAAGATATACAGCAACAGTTTTCCCTTGCAAGAACAGTTTTAAGACTTGTGTTGCAAACTGCTTTGAAGTAAGGTTGTACACATCTACACGTTTTATAGATGTTTAAGAAAATGATTTTATATAATATCCATCTACATATTATTAAGACAAACACTATCACCAACCCAAAACTTGCTGTATGACTTTAAGTACTTGATCATTTTTTTTCAGGAATTACTCGTGGTGTTTCTCTGGGGACCATATAGGATGCCAGGGATTGAATCTGGGTTGGCCTCATGAAGGCAAGTGCCTTTCCTGTTGTACTATCATGCTTGCCTCATCAAAATTCTTGTATTATTAAACATCGCTACTGACTGTAAAAAGCACAACATTGGAATTGGTCTTATCTGAGTTTCAAGTTGTGATACTTATTGTGACCATTGACCATTTTTCATTGTACATGATTTAATAATTTTTTATCATATGTATACTATAAATCTTATGTCCTTTGTTTTTATCATGTATATCATGCAACTTTCCCCACCTTATTACATTATATTTGAAGACTCTGTGACATGTGATTCAAAGTAGCTTAGTGTAAGGTTCCTAACATCAGTTAGTTCATCCATGTCCACATTTTTTACCAAGAACAGTAGTGCTATGATGAGCTTTATTATGTCTAAAACTTGTACTATATTCACTTTCAGGTGGGCCTTACAGAAGTATGGGCCCACTGCCAAAACCCATTTTGCCTCCTGGGAACCTCATGGTAAGCTGAGCTAGGGAGAGCAGGATGGCAGTTCTCCCCGTGCGTCTGAGTCTCTCACCATGTCCACATCTAGAGGGCTCGGGAACCTATATGGAGTGTTGGTGATTGAAGCTGCTCAGCTGTATTCAAGGCAAATACCTTCCCCACTGTATTATCACTCCAGCACCAAGTCTTCAAATTCTTAAGAAAATTAATTCTAAAGTATATTTTTATGATATAAATATTGATATTTAACTCTTTAAGATAACTGACATTGTCTTATGTGGCAATTATACAAGCTTATATATACATCATATATGTGTATATATGCATATGTATATATATCATATATACGATATATATATTTTCAGTACCACAATATATATTTCAGTTTCAGTGCTCAGGAGTCACTCCTAGTGGTGTACCAGGAGTGGGAATATCAGGGATTAATGTGCTGGGAACTGAATTTGGGTTGGCAAGATGCTTGCTCTATGGTCCTGATATTTTTAAATTTTTGTCAATAGTCTAATACCACTCAATTTTCCTTTTCTAATATTTTACAATAAAAATTCTACAATTATTATTTTTCTAAATTACTTTACATGAATTTATATGCTCAAATTAATGCTTTGGTTTTTTTTATTCTTGAGCTAGAGTTCACTATTTCAGACAGCTTTGTATGTTTTTTTGTCAAGATAGTTCTTTTCCCACTGTTTTTCTTTAAATTAGCCATATTATCCATTATTTTTCTTAATTAACACTAGGATAAATAATTTAGCTAAGCTCCAGTACAGCAAGCTTTAGCATAATGAAACACAGCAAAGTATGATCAGAACTAAACTAAATATAATTAAATTAAATTAATTAATTAATTAGAGACTCACAGACATGGGGCAGAGCTGCTACTGTCTCTCCCTGTGCCCAGTCGCTCATGAGGCACCCAGGAGGGATGGCAGGTTATAGCCCTGGCCGGCCACCCCAGCAGAGTCATGCAACAAGCCAGACGACCTCCACTCCATGAGGGCCTCCATTTTCCACATCC
Organism: Cryptotis parvus; assembly: GCA_021461705.1. NCBI lineage: Eukaryota > Metazoa > Chordata > Mammalia > Eulipotyphla > Soricidae > Cryptotis > Cryptotis parvus. The sequence continues at coordinate 141,653 of JAJIBD010001911.1, forward strand.
GGACTTCCCTCTCTTCAGAACTCCACCCAACAGACCTATCACATCTGCCTATCACATCCCAGCTCACGGCCACGCGGTTCATCAATAAATGCTGGATTTAGAGGTGACTACAAGAGTATGCTACCCGCATGGCAGAGCCTGGCAAGCTACCCGTGTCGTATTTGACACACCAAATACCAGTAACAATTTTAGACCTCATTCCCATGACCTGATGGAATGGTTTGAGGTTCTTTATGTTCCTGGAGCAAACAGGTGGCCTTGGGCTCTACTAGCATGAGACAGTACATATGGAGATGTTACTGGTGCCCGCTTGAGCCAATTGATGATGAATGGGAAGACAGTGATAAATTAATTAAATTAAATATAAAACCTAGATAGGTCTACAGCTGAATCTAAAGAAAACAATGTTCATGAAGAATGAACTAGTTCCTGAGGCCCCATTCACTCTCAATGGAACAAACATCTCTGAATGCAGCAGTTATGTGTACCTAGGTCGAGAAATCAACATGATGAACGACCTAAAACCTGAGCTGCGCAGGAGGAAGAGAGCGGTATGGAATGCCTTCAAAGGCATCGAAAAAATAGCTAAAAGGACAAAGAACTTCCGGCTCCGGGCACATCTCTTTGACTCCACCATCCTCCCTGCATTAACATACGCCTCAGAGACCTGGGCCCTACAAAAGCAGGATGAGAATGCTATTTGGGTCTCCCAGAAAGAGCTATGCTTGGAATATCACGCCTCACTCAAGTGAGAGAAGGAATCCGGAGTTCTGACCTCCGTCGCTATTCCAGAATCAGGGATGCTGTCTCGTTTGCCAAGGCATCCAAAATCAGATGGGCTGGACATGTAATGCTTTTTGGAGACAACCGCTGGACTAGAGCCATTACCGACTGGATCCCACAGGATATCAAAAGATCACATGGCCTCCCACCTACAAGATGGTCAGACTTCCTTGAAAAGACCCTGAAGGAACGGTTTGAGGCTCTTCATATTTCTGAATCAACCAGATGCCATTGGGCTACATTGGCACGTGATAGGGTCCAATGGAAATGTTACTGGCGCCCGCTCGAGCAAATCGATGACTAACAGGATTCAAGTGATCAAGTGAAATATAAAACCTAGGGCTTTAAAAATCATCACCTTTAAGACATATTTTTCAGGGCCGGAGAGATAGTACAGGGGTTAAGTCACTTTCTTTGCTTGGAGTCAACTTTAGTTGAATCCTGGCACTATGCTTAGGTCTCTGAGCACCTCCAGGAGCGGTGTTGAGCAGAGCCACAAGCAATGCCTGAGCAATGTCAGGTGTGCCCCTCATCCCCTCTAAAAATGACCTTTTTCTCTTATTGAGTAAAAAGCTTAGTTCTCATTATCTGATCATTAATGATTTTTGTTGCTGATTTTGAACCACATTCAGCTGTGATTGCTCCTGGCTCCGTACTCAGGAGTCACTCCTGGAGAACTTGGCGGGACCACATGAGTTGCAGGGGGATCAAAACGGGGGTTGGCCACATGGAAGTTTACCTGCCCACTGTACTGTCCTTCTGGCCCCCAAGCATTTAAATATTTATGACTATAATCCTGTAATATCTTCCTTGAGGCTACATGAATTTCTTATTTATAAAATATACACGTACATATATTATTGATATTGTGAATAATATATTTTCCGCTACATTTTCTATTTACAAATGAAACTCAGGAAAGCTCTGTAATTTATATATGCATTCTTTATACAACTTACTGAGCAAAATGCTTCTTATAAAGGATTTTCATGCCTTTGGATTTTCATCTTATAAAGAATTCATATCTTCAGACAAAATTTAAATTATGATTTTTTTTTTTTTTGCTTTTTGGGTCACACCCGGCAATGCTCAGGCATTTCTCCTGGCTCTGCATTCAGGAATTACTCCTGGTGGTGCTCGGGGGACCATATGGGATGCCGGATATCGAACACTGGCCAGCATGGGCAGGCTGCATGCAATGCAAAAGCCTTACCTGCTGGGCTATTGCTCCGGCCCCTAAATTCTGATGTTTTATTTTCTCACTTTCATATGCCTTATTTTCTAAATTTATTCTTTGGCTAGAAACAATGATAGTCTGAGACTATCAATACTCAAAGTTAATGGGGAACGTCATCTATCTTTGTTTCTGATTTTAAAAGAAAGCATTTTATACTTTGAAATAGATAAGCTTAGTATACTGAACAAGCTCCCTTGTTTAAACAATTTTAATGAAAAAAAACTTACTGTGAATATGTCGAGTACCAAACAGCTTAAAAAAATAATATGCTTCATGGGTCTTACCTTGCATGTGGCTGACCTGGGTTTGACCCCAGGAACACCAGATGATCCCACAAGGCTGCCGGGAGAGATCCCTGAGTGCTGAGCTAAGCGTAAGTCCTGACCACAACTGGGTGTGGCCCCAAACAAACAAAGAATAATATGCTTCAACTACCTTTAATATTATTACTCTACAGCTCACTTTTTTTTATGTATACAAAACCGTCACATCACCTATAAAGCTTATAGTTCTACTTCCCTATTCTGTCAGTATAACACAACTAATCTGAGTTATTTGAAATAAATATTTTTATATAAATCATAGACTATGATGTATTCACTGTAACCCAATGCAAACCCTACCTAGGAGGGTCACTGCCAGTCTAAATACTGTTTTCAAGTATCTTAAAACATTCCCTTGAGAAAAAGAGAGAGAAAAAGGGAAAGAAATAAAGAACCTGCCATGGAGGTGGGCTGGGGGAGCGGGAGGGAACCAGGGACATTGGTGGTAGAGATGGGTACTGGTGGAGGAATGGGTGCTGGAACACTGTGTGACCAAAACCCAAATATGAACTTTTTAATTGTATATCTTTGTAATTGTATATCTCATGGTGGTATAATAAAATACTTAAAAAAAAAATTCTCTTGAAACATACTTGGCTCGCATTTTCTAGGTCCACCTGCCTATTCCCAAGATTTCCAGTTTTATTTTATAATTTTAGGAATATAAATAACAAAGACTAATACAGTGCAGGAGCTGATAGGACATGAGCAAGGTCAAGGGCCTACTTACTGTAAAGGAGTTGACTGATCCAGAGTGAGAGCACTGAAAGAAAGGAGGAAGCCGAAGAAACGTGCAGGTCAGGCAGACTCTTTTTCCTCATTCCTACATTGTTTCAGCATTATCATGAACTTTGTGTTCTCTGTGGAAGAAGCAGCCCCCCCATTCCCCCCACCCCAGTTTGAAGGTCTGTTGATTGGGATTTTGCTATTTAAGGCCGCCGTTTTCCACATCCGGACTTTTTTCTCGTCACAACTCCACCCAGCAGACCAGACTATCACAGCCTGGCTCACGCGGCCACTAGTGGCCGCGAGGTTCATCAATAATTGCTTTATTTAGAGGTGACTACAAGAGTATGCCACCTGCACGGCAAGCCTGGCAAGCTGCTTGTGTCGTATTTGATATGCCAAATACCAGTAACATTTATATTAGGTCATTCCCATGACCTAATATAATGGTTTGACGCTCTTTATGTTCCTGGAACAAGCAGATGCCTTTGGGTTCTACTAGCCTGAGACAGGACATATGGAGATATTACTGGTGCCCGCTCTAGCAAATAGATGATCAACGGGAAGATAGTGATAGTGAAAGCAAACTCTAGTATCTATATGTTGCAGAAGTCTGGGGCGGTCTTTATTCTGAAGAAATGTGCAGATGGTGTCAGAAGGGGCAGTGAGGACTTTTGGGCAGCCCAGTTCTGACTTGGACAACCTCAATTCTTTTCTTGCAGGTGGGATCAGCAGCACAGTTTGGTAGAAACTTTTCTCATCTGCCTTTGGCTTTCCTTTCCCCTCTTATTTCCATTTCCTTTCTCCCTCAGCAGTGAGTTGTGGGATTAAGACCTAGAGACTGTTTATCTTCTAGGTCTTGCAGTTCTTCTTCCAGCTGTGACTAACAAGAGGGACATTTTATTTAATGAACATCATTATTATGCTTCTCCCCCAGCCTGATCCATTCAAATCATCCCTATAACTTTTCAAATGTTAAAAGAAGATTAATGAGGCTGTTCTCAGTACCAGGGCAGCATTCTGTCAGGAAGGCAGTAGATCGAACAGTGAGTCTTGACTCAATGAAAGGACATGCTTCATGTTACACATACTGTAAAGAAGATGGAACTAGAAATGAAAGAGTTTCCTTTATCATAATTTCTTGGTACATCTCACGTGATCATCTATTTGTAACAGTAGCATAGATGAAAAATCTCCAATCCTCTTCATTATAACCTGGCCCCCTCACAAAATGGTATTTATCCAGCAAAATATATATGTTTAGTAGCAAAATATACTTTAATTGAAAAATTATTTTAATGGAATAAAAATATGTGAACTGGGAATTTCCCAGCAGACAGCAGAGTATGTACATTTCATGAGAATGGAGCAGCATCTATTTAATATATTTTATATAGAAAATACAGGCATACTTAAAAAGGGAAACATGTAAGAAAGTATGTCACAAGGAATAACAAACTATAACACAAAATATGAAAGGAGTTCCCAAAGAACAAGTTTAGTTAATGAAACAAGACCCAGCACCGTGTTGGATTTTTCTGTGTAAATCCCGGGATGTACAGGATTCCCAGGAACAGATGATCTTGCTTTTAGGAGAGCTGATAGATTGTAGATTGGTCAAAACCCAGTCCTCCTTTTCCTGGAACAAAAAAATGAAGATATTCAACTAAAAAGAACAGTTTTGTGGGGACTGATGAGAACGAAACGGAAGTCTTGGATATCTGGAGATTAACTGTGACACTGTTATGGATAGGGACCCCCTTTGGGAGAACTCAGGAATGTGAGGAACGGGGGCTCATGTGGCAAATGGCAGATCTGAGTTTTAGGCACTGTCAATGGTTTTCTGAGAAGGAGGAGGATGCTCTTGGCTGTTGAATGAGTGACTTTTACTTCCGAGGCTGTATGTCTCTCAGGGCATTAATAGTCAATGGCTTTTCCTTGACCGGCATTTGGTGAGGATCACTTTTCTGAATATGCATATGGAGATCAGAAGAAAAACAATCTCCTAATGACTGACCTCTCTGGAATAATAGCTGGTGAGTCATATTGTTCAGTAGAAAGGTTACAGGTTGAGTGATTTAATGGATGTCACAAATGCCGGGAAAGGGCTTCACCTGCCATTAAGCATTTATTCAGCAGCAATGTTTTGCCTGTACAATTTTGTGCCGGTAAAAGGTGCTACTACCTTTTAAAGGCACTGAATCTCATTGACGAGAAGGAAGAGAAAAATCCTTTGTAAAAATGTTTCATTTTTGACTTGTCAGAAAAGCTTTCTCGCCTCCCATTTCAGGCAGCTATACTCTTAGTTCTCGGAAATTTGTCAGCTTCCTCTAAAGGCGAAAGTTTTGACAAAATGATGATTCATGTTAGTATAAACAAAGCCAGTCAGTTGACTGATCTATCATGATTCCTTGAGTCAATGTGGAATTGTTATTTTCCAGGATTTAAAAACTGGGCCAACACATTTTCTCTGGATACAAATGGAGACATTACTGGCACCTCACTTGAGCAAATCGATTAACAACGGGAAGATAAGTGATAGTAATAAGTGACTATGGTATAATGTATCTGTGGGAGCTGTCAGCAGTTTTTCTTTCCCGGTGAACTGGAAAGAATTTTCCAAGTGAAAAATAGTCCACAGCAAGAAAGATGGTGCAGAGAATAGAGAGGAGGTGTATGGAAGGTGAAGTTTCTTATCGCATTTAAGCTCTAAGTTTGGTCCTGATGATCAGCTTCCTCAAGAACATGTGAGGTCTTTCTATTGCGACAAGTTCCTTTCTTTGCTTAAGTTAGTGCATTAAGGATGGCCCAACTAATATGAATCTTCTAGAGAAAACTTAGGACAGCAAAAGGGTTGCTTCCCACTGTGAGTTGGCTGAACTCGGTTGAAGTTGACCTTTCTTTGAATATAGGAGATGCATCTCAGCTTGTCAAGTTTTTTTTTTTTTTTTTGCTTTCTTGGGTTCACACTCGGCAATGCTCAGGGGTTACTCCTGGCTCTTCACGCAGGAATTACTCTTGGCGGTGCTTGGGGGAACATATGGGATGCCGGGGATTAAACCTGAATCGGCTGTGTGCAAAAGCAAATGCCCTACCTGCTGTGCTATTGCTCTGGCCCCAGCTTGTCAAGTTTTTAAAAAATTCCTTTATCAAATCTTTACATGAAAAGGTCGCCATTTTGTTTTCTTTGATAACATGTTCACACCAGTAATGACTACCTCTCCTCTCAAGAAAGAACAACTACGGGACTATTTGGCTGTTGTGAAGCCCACAAACTCTGGGTTTTCTTCTGCTTAAGTGTAAGATGAAGGAATTAAAACAGAAAATCTGAAAGTACAAGAACGCTATGCAGACTTCCTTTGTTTGTGTCACTTCATTTTAATTCCTTTTATCTTTTGTTTTTCCTCTTATTTTTTCTCTCTTTTCTCCAGAAACACAATCCAATTTGACTCTCATATTCTTAAATTATTTCAACTTGACTCTCAAGTGAAACTATCATCCTTGCTTTGGAAGTTCCTGAATATAACTGTACAATGTAAATGTGTCTGGGTTCAGCTTGTTTTCTTCCTCTCTGCAGAACTGGAATATACTTATGATGATATAAGAAAATTCATTGACTTAAGACATATTTCTTGTAAATTAAATTTGTATTTAAATAGTATTGTAAGTTGACTTTGACTCTCCAAAATGAAGTAAAAGAAATTAAAAAAAATAGGAGTTGTTTTCAGATAGCTTAATTTCCTACTTTTAAAAATGAATATGGAAAAGTAATTGTTTTTAATTTTTTTTTTAATTAAACATTTTACTATACCACCGTGAGATATACAATTACAACATTGTTCATGTTTGGAGGTTTTGGTCACATAGTGTTCCAGTACCCCACCCTCCACCAGTGCCCATTTCCCACCACCAATGTCCCCAATTCCCTCCCCCGCCCATAGCCTGCCTAAACGACAGGTTCTTTATTACTTTTCTCTCTCCCTCTCTCTCTTTTCCTTCTCTTACACATTGTGGGTTACACTACATACACTTAGAAACCATCATGTGCATTTTTTTGCCTGTATTTAATGAAAAGCAACTTGTTTTAATGAGCTTTATAAACTGAACTAAATATATTTAATAAAAATTTAAGTAACGCTATGATTCACATTAAAAGTCTTCAGTCAGATGATAACATTCTTCAATGCAATATTTGTGAGGTAATGCTTTAATTTTGATTTTATTAATGGTATGTTCTATATGTCTGATATTCACTGATATCTTAAAAATTAAAAGAAATTTGGTTTGTTTTTTGGGCCATACCTGGCAGTGCTTAGGGACTACTCCTGACTCTACACTCAGGCATTACTCCTGGGAGAGCTCAAGGTACCATATGGGATGCCAGGGATCAAATTTGGGTTGGCTGTGTGCAAGGGAAATGACTTACCTGCTGTACTATCTCTCTGGCCCCTAAAAAGTTAAAATCTTGACAGAAGAACAAAGCTGCAGTCAGCATGCTGATTTCACACAATATTACAAAGATATGATAACCAATCCATGGCAAGCTACCGATGGTGTATTCGATATGCCAAAAACAGTAACAATAATGGACCTCATTCCCAACGAATGGAGACACTACTGACGCTCACTTGAGCAAATCAATGAACAACGGGAAGACAAGTGACAAGTGATGATAACCAAAATAGTCTGGTGTCAGCAGAAAATCAGACAGAGATGATTGAACAGAATAAGTTGCCCAGAAATAAATGTATGCTCATATAGTAATCCTGCTTTATTTGTGGGGAATGCATTCCCAGACCATCAGGGGAGGCCTGAAACTGTATCTAGAACTAAAGCCTACACAGACAATATTTTTTCCTATACAATAGACCACAACAAAGTATAATTTATAAGAGACTAACAATTGAAGACAAAACTATACAATAGGAAAAATAATAGACTTTTAAAATGATTCTGGGGAAACTGTACAGCCATGTATTAAAGAATAAATCCAGACTACTTTCTTGCATAATACAAAAAAAAAAAAAGCTCAAAAAAGGATTAAAGATTTGAAACCATATGAAACCACAGAAATTCAGAATTAAAGTTAGGAGGCATAATCTTTGAAATCAATTTTGGAAATGAGTTTTTTTTTTTTGGATTCAACACTAAAAATAAGGGAAACAAAATTAAACGTTATTAAACTGGACTCTATCAAACTAAAAAGCTTTTTGCACAGCAAGAGAAATCAATGAAACCAAACGGCTACCAAACATTTGCCAATCATGTATCTCATAAGGGATCAATAGTTAATATATATATATATATAAATAAATGGCTCATACAACATAATAGCCACAAACCAATTAAACACAAAGCTAACATACTAAAAGTAAAAAAAAATATGGGCAGAGGATCTAAACAGATTATTTTCCAAGAAGACATATGGCCAATGCATATGAAGAGATGCTCAATATCACTAATCACTAAGGAAACAAACAGAAACCACAATAATGCAGGCATCATATTATACCTGTTAGACAGTTGCTGGCAAAAGGTAAATGATGATAAGTGCTGGCTAAAGTTTGGAGGAAGAGGGGCATTTGTGTACTATTTTTACAGGAAGAGAGACAGTTTAATAGGCTGAGCATATGCTTTTGCATGCAGGAGGCTCAGGTTTGATCTCTAGCACCACATGATCCTCTGAACACCACTGGGAGACATTCCCCAAGCACACTTCTGGGAGTAGCCCCCATCCCAGCAAGACTGAGTATGACTTAAAAGCCAACCCCAAGTTAAAAACAACACTATCACATGACCCCTAAATTCTACTTCTTGATATTTATCCAACAATTTTGAAAAGATAGGTAGATCCTCATGATCCCCAATAAACATGTATTTGTTGGGATTTTGGGTTATTCCTGGTGGTATTCAGTGGTTATTACTGGATCTGTGCTCTGGAATGACTCCTGGCAGTGCTCCAGGGACCATATGTGGTGTCAAGCACTCAAAAGTAGGGTCATAGCCAGTGCAGCCACCCACAAGTGTCTTGCCTCCTATACTACCTCTTTGGCCCCCAATGCAACTTTAGTTACAGTAGCCAAGTTATAAGAACAACCTAAGTGCCCACTGATAGATGAATGTATTTTAAAAACGGTGGTATTATTTATATATACTTATCAGTCATAAGCAGAATTTACCCCCTGGATGGGTAGATATAAAAGGCATTATACTGAATGAAATAAGTATGTCACAGAGAGACAAATACCACAAGAATTTGCTTATATGTGTAATATAAAACTAGATAGAAAACAAAGTCAAACTCATAGATACAGAGAACATATTGGTGCTGCCCAGCGGTGTTTATTATTGAGTGTATAGAATAGTCAAGGGGGTCAAAAGGCACACCAAAAATGGTCCTCTGCCGACTTTTTTTTACTTTTAGTATGTTAGCTTTCTGTTTAACTGGTTTGTGGATATTATGTTGAATTAGTTCTTTATATATACATATATATTGAATATTGATCCCTTATGAGATACATGATTGGCAATTATTTTCTCATATTCAGTAGGTAGCCTTTGGTTTCATTGATTTCTCGCTGTGCAGAAGTTTTTAGTTTGATAGAGTCCCATTCAATAATTTTTACTTTTGTATCCCTTATTTTTAGTGTTGAATCCAAAATTTATAAAATTTTCTGTTATAACTTTACTGAGTTGTGAAGGTGTAACTATAACCTCTATGAAGGTTATAGTTAATGATACTTAGTTGCATATTTTAAAGTTGTGAAGAGAGTTAATCTTAAATTTTCTCACAATAAAAATTGCAAATACAATTACATGTTAATTAGACCTCCTATGATCTTTTTACCATTTACACATATCAAATAATTAGGTGATATACCTGAAATAAATATAATGTATATTAACTATATTAAAACAAACAACCTTGAATTAGTTTTAAACTCCTTCCCTTTCACTTATTTTCATGAAACTCCTTTCTGTTATTATCTTGTGGGTTTGACAACTTAATTCTACATAACATTGTTTTAGTAAATTAAGAACCTATACTAAAATGTGAAACAAATGTTGATAAAAAAGAAACATTTATTATCAATTTTGCTTTTTTATTGTAAAAGGAAATGCAAGTAAACAGCAAAAAATGTATTGAACTTATTTTTATATCTTTGCATACAAAGAATTCAATCTTCTATTTCAAGAAAGCAATTAATTTGTTAATTATGTTGCATAAATACTTCTTTAGGTAGAAAAATATGGAACACTTCACAAATGAATGTCATACTTGGGCAAGGGCCATACTTAATCTATGTATTGTCTCATTTTAGTTTATGAGCTTCCAAGATGAGCACATGGAGCTATTGATTTGTTTAGTCTCTTTTAGGTCTCCCAGTTAGTGCTCAGAAGGTCAGAGGGCTGCAACCACTGATTCTTAGCTAAGTTTGCTGGTGGCGTAATGCTAGAACCTGAAGACATGGTGTTGCTTGAGCCCTGTGGTGCTGAGTTATGTGGGCCACCCTGGTGGTGTTTGGGGGCTTTTAGAAATGGTTGGCAGGTCATGTGCTCTGGGGATCAAACCTGGGTCTGACATAATGCACCCCTAACTCCTGAGCAATCTCCTAGTCTCCCCCGCCTCCCTGATGAGTAACTTTTGAGATGCCAATGTTTTGTCAATCGTTTACCAATATTTCTTTGTGTGGGCTTCCAGTTCAGATATATAGACTGTAGACTCAAACAGGAATAGTTTTGGATTTTACAAATGCTTACTCTAAAACTAAAGATACCTTCTGGCTCTTGAAATCATTTGGATTTGTTTAAACACTCTATTATAAACGTTAGGGTTTAGTGTCTTACCTGGAACAGTCATGTCCTGTCCATGCTGAGAGACAATGGCATCGGTTTGGTCTCACACATTTCCCACCATTTAAGCAGGGAGACTGGCACACAGCTGGGGTAAAAAATTCATGCATTAATTTAATCGGAAATTACACATTAATTAATTAGTACTGACACATTTAGGAGATGACCAAAAAGACAAGTGGGATAAATTTGCTTCTGCTTTCTGCTGCATAATTGGTCACTATTGACCACTTATGCTCTTCTGCTGCTCTGCGTTTGGCTTCATGTGGTTATGTGTCATCATCACTCCCCTTCCTCCCTCCCTCTCTCCCTCCCTCCCTCTCTCCCTCCCTCCCTCTCCTCCGTCCCTCTCTCCCTTCCTTCCCCTCCCCCTCCCCCCTCCCCTTCCCCTTCCCCTTCCCCTTCCCTCCTTCCCCTTCCCTTCCCCTTCCCCTTCCCCTTCCCTTCCCTTCCCTTCCCTTCCCTTCCCTTCCCTTTTTCCTTTCCTTTCTTTCCTTCTTTCCTTGTGCTCAAAGCTTACTCCTGGAACTGTTTAGGGGAACCAAATGCAATGCTGGGGGAACAGTCCAGGCAGTGTTTAGGGAGCCATAAGCAATGCCAGGGATCAGTTCATGGTTGCTCACATTCAAAGCAAGCAACTTAAACCTCATACTATTTCTCTGGCCCCAACAACATAGCTGTTTTTATATTGAAGTTTCACCTTCATATTGAAGCCTTTTATGATAGCTTCAAATCCACCAAGTTTTCTCTTCTTTCACCTTTTGACTTTTACAATCAATTTGACATATACTATTCTGAACCATAATCTTTTCATGTGCTCAGTTACATTGTGAATCTCTTGGAATAGTGCTGACTTCTGATGGAGCCATTATATCAAATACCAACTTTTAGGATAACGAATCAGGTGCATGGACTATCTAAAGTAACAGGTAATCACAAAACTCTTTGTGTTTGACAGGAAACACATTTCATGGCTTTTACTAGTTTTCACTGGAATTACAGACCTGTAATACAGTTAAAAATTAATCATGGATGAAGCCTGAGAGACATTGAAAGATGCAATGTATTGATATCTTTCTCTTAAATCTACAATCTTACATCAAGTTCATATGCACAGGTAGGTTTAAAAAAACCCTGAAAATACTAAAAACGGATTTATCCCTAGCAACAGCAAATTTAACAAGTAAAAGATAAATTTACATAGGAATAAAGTAAAATGGCTGTTTGGGGAAAGTTGGAAAGAAACATTATTTCACTCATTTATTTATTTGTATTAAATTACCATTGCGCCCATGTGGAAGCTGCCCATGGAGTTCGGAGGCGGTAAATGGCTTGGCCAGCCCGTGGCTGAGTCCAACATAGCTCCAAGGGTTCGCTCACACGGGTGGGGGGCCATGCTGGCTGGACTTGGAGTGGGGATTTGGGCTCCTCCTCCCATTCCTCCACCTCCATGTGGGTGGGCATGACTGTGAGCTCCCAGCCACCACAGCCAGCAACCCCAGAAGATACACCCACAGCCATGTGACAGTCTTAGATAATACTGGAAGTTAGGACCAGGTTCTTCCCAGGATCTTTCACATTTATACACTGTATACAGTTCTAGGCAGGTTCTAGCCACGGTCCATCATCCCAGAGATCCTAGCAAGAAGTCAGAGGAACCCCCACATCATGAGGTCAGTCATTCTCAACATCTGAACTCCACAGCTCCTCAGGACTCCACCCAAGCAAAAGCTGATCTTTCCCTGTTGAGGTTCATCAGTAAATTCAAGAGATGAGAGCCTACTGCTGAGAGTGTACCACCATATGGCAGAACCTGGCAAACTACCCATGTTGTATTTGATATGCCAAAAACCAGTAACAATTCTAGACCTCATTCCCATGAATGGTTTGAGGCTTTTTGTATTGATGGAGCCAGCAGATGCCTTTGGGCTACACTTCCCTTGCTACACGAGTTATGGAGATGTTACTGGTGCCTGCTCTAGCAAATTAATGAACAACGGGAAGAGCAAGTGATACAATGATACCATGAGATACACAGTTACAAGGCTGTTCATGATCAGGTTTCAGTCATACAATGTTCTAACACCCATCCATCCCTCCACCATTGTACATTTCCCACCACCAATGTCCCAATTTCCCTCCTGCGGTTCTAACCCCATTCTTCAAACCACCCTGCCTAGCCTGTTTCTATGGCAGGCACTTTCCTTCTCTCTCTCTCTCTCTCTCTCTCTCTCTCTCTCTCTCTCTCTCTCTCTCTCTCTCTCTCTCTCTGTCTCTATCTCTCCCGCTCTCCCTTCCTCTCTCCTTTTGGGCACCATAGAAAACACTATTTCTGCCTCATTATTTCAATACACCTTGGAAAGACTGGCTTTCAGAAATGAAAGAAACTCTCTTGTTGAGATAAACAAACATCACTTTAGTCACTCATTCATCAAATATGGGGAAAATATTTGATGAATGTAAGTACCAGGCACTTGATAAGAACTAGCTGGTTAGAGAAGGGACAAGAATATCTCTAGGTGAACTGTGTATGAGTAGCATAGAGAATGTAACTATTTTATTACATTGCAGAATGTAACTATTTGCAATATAATAAAAAGGAAACACGAAACAAAGCAGGATTAAATAAAGCAAAGTTACCAAACAATATTCTAAAACTAGATTTTCCTTGATTCTGCTTGCTAACATGAAAAACAAAACACCCGGGGCCGGAGCGATAGCCCAGAGGGTGGGGCGTTTGCCTTGCACGCTGCCAGCCTGTGCCAACCTGGGTTTGATTCCTGGCATCCCATATGGTCCCCCAAGCACCGCCAGGAGTAATTCCTGAGTGCAGAGCCGGAAGTAGCCCCTGAGCATTGCCAGGTGTGACCCAAAAAAGCAAAAAAAAAAAAAAAAAAAAGAACCTGCCATTTGGGCGGGATGTGGGAGGGGGAGGGAATTGGGGACATGGGTGGTGGCTGGGGGGCGCTGGTGGAGGGACGGGGTGCTGGAACACTGTGTGGCCGAAACCCCAAGCGTGAGCAGCGTTGTGGTTGTGTATCTCAGCGGTGGTATAATAAAATGTTAAATACACTTTAAAAAAAAAAACAACCCTTTCCAGAAGCATGAAAAACCAAACACCCCTTTCCAGATTTAGGGGTACTGACTATACGAATGTTGTAGTCATTGTCACTTCACTACCTAAAAGTTTAACAACCTCCTTCTTTCCTAAATGTGGACACCCCTGGGTTCCATTCTGGGCCACTCCTCATGTCACGTAACTTCCACAAAGTTTTGATTTTTCCCTTAGGACTGTTTCCCAATGATGCCTTACATACATCTTTAATCCAGACATATCTTCCGGAAACTTAAAAATACCATCCGATACTGATCAGATCTGTTCTGTATGTTTTACTGTGTTCACACTTAATTCCTTATCTTTAGTTTTTCCAAACAGTTTCTCCCACATTCTCTCTCCCAGTAAATGGGACAACTGTCTACTCAGGAGCCCAGATTTGAAACCTAAGTCTTGACTTTTTAAGAGCTCAATATTAAATCTATTACCAAGTGGCCTTTATATATCACCTTAATTTTCTCTCAAGTATATAATTTTAGATTGCTTTCTAACAGTGTTCTTATTATAAATTCTGCTTTCTACCACCTTCTATATTGTTGCAAAATCACCTTTTCCTTTTGGCGTGAGGGATTGGGGAACATAACTGGTAGTGCTCCAGGATCAGACCTGGCAGGAATCATGTCTGGGAGACCTATGTAGGACCAGGGATTGAATTACAAGGTTGGGCACAAGTAAGGCAAGTCTCTTAACCTCTGTACCATCTTTTTCAGCCTCCAAATAATTTTGTTCTAAAAGAAAATCTGATCATATAATTTTTCCATTTAAAATCCTTAGGGATTCTGTTAGTTAAAAAAAAAAGGCACAGCACCTTGCCCTTGGAGTAGGATATATTTCCTAACCTGGCTCTGTCCATTTTTATGCCTCCATCTCCAACCACCACCCAATGATTTTCCTCTGACTTCAGCCAATGGTAGTCTTTCATGCTTTTTTGGGAGAATGAACTTCCTGTGACTCTCTTGCTCTTCCACTGCTTCTAAGTTTAATCCAATTTTTCCTGAATGTCTATTTTGTGTTAGTTTATGCGTCTTTACTGAGCACCACCAGGAGCAACCCTGAACACAGAGCTGGAAACAGCCTTTGAGAACTGTTGGGTGTGACTCAAAACAAAAATAAATTGGACTCAACACAAAAATTAATTAGGACACTGTAAAGTAAGGGGCTAACAAACAGCCCACAGCAAGAGAATCTAAAACCTAGTTTACAGAACTGAGTTTATCATGGTGGTAAGCAGGGTGGAGCAGGAAGATTTGGCGGGAGTGGGTGGAGAGACATGAGACAATGGTGGAAAGAGATGAACACACTGGTGGGGGGTGGGGATGTTGGACACTGTATGAAACACTATCATTGGCAATACTGCTAGTCAAGGATCACGGGACTAAAATAAAGTTTTCAAGACCTGAAAGCTTGTTCTCTTCAATTGAGTGATTTAAAAAAATTTTTTTTTATTATACCACAATGAGATACAATTACAAAGATGTTCATCTTTGGGTTTCAGTCATACAGTGTTTCAGCACCCATCCCTCCACCAGTGCCCATTTCCTACCACCAATGTCCCCTGATTCCCTCCCCCTCCTCCGACCTGCCATCAAGTAAGTGATTTACTGAACATTTCCTGAATTATCATATACGGCACAATCCTAGGAGCTGGAGATAGAAATGAAATATTCCTGCCCTCAAGAAGCCTATCATCTGGTGAGGTGATGAGAGACCAATACCATGTACTTGGATGTGAAAACATATTAGGGAAAGGCTATGTCTGCGACTGGTGAGCACTGGTGCTGGGCCCAGCTTGTCACCAATCAATCGACGTTTTTGTCACTGATGATAAGAGCCAACTCACAAATAATTTTTTTTCCTCTTTAACTTCAATATTATTTATTTAGAAGCTTCCCTGCTGCCACCAAGGTCAATGAATTTAGCTTCTCCGTTGCATAGAAAGGAAAGGAAATATTCTGAACCTCTGCATGGTGTTTTCACCAGCACTCCATAAAACAGAGCAGGCTCAGGACCCTAAGGTGCCTTGAGCTAGTTGCACAGTTTAGTGTCTAGCTCACCATGCAAGACTGCCTTGCAGAGTCCTTGAAAGGTTCTAACATCTTGTCTTTTTTGTCACCTGGGTGCCTGCGTGTCATGCCTCATGGAGCTCTAGGGCTTCATGCCACCAAGTTGCCAAGGAAACAAACTCTGAGAGGAGACTTACCTGTATGACAGCGGGTCCCTGTCCAGCCAGCTGTGCATTCACACTGATAAGGGGCCACACAGCGACCACCATTCAGACACGGGAGAATACATATTGCTGGAAAGGGGATTATAAAGAATTTGTTAAAAGACACACTCTTGTGTAGACACGTGCAAAACTATTTTCCAGAAGGAGCAGAGACCCATGAGGCAATCCTCCCCTGTGCATTCTACTTATGAGTCAGCACTGCTGGGAAAACACAATCAGCTAAGTGGGAGCCTGGACCCTTAGCCAGAGATAATGCATCTAATGCCAAATGCACCTTTTCCACGAGGTTACACTAATCAGAGCTAAGTGCCTTGTTTTCTCTTTGTACAAACATAATGTTCTCAACGTAGCTTAGACCGCTTGAAAATATCCATTACAAATGATAAAATGTTCAAAGATGGTTTAGCTGCCTGGAGGCTCTTCTCTTGCCTTGAATCAAATGAGGAGTCAGATAGACTTTCCCGTGGCCTGGTGATGATAACATTTTAGGGGTGATAGGATAATTCACCCTTTATTTCCTGAGAACTGATAATGTCTGAATCAGAGCTCCCCTTGACCCTTCATGGCAATCAATCCTCCATTACTGAGCTCCTTAAAGACTTACTTCCTGTTTAATCAGATTGGGAGTGTCTATTGCCTTATTACTCAGACAGTGATTCTCGAACCTACAGCATTGGAATTATCTAGGATCTACTGAGCTGAGATCTTCCTTTGAACATTTCCAGATGGTGTGCAGGTACACGAGAGCAGAAGCAGCTCAGACCCAAGTTCAGTAGGCCGAGACCAGGGGCGGAGTGATAGTCTAGTGGGGAGGGCATTTGCCTTGCACACGGCCAACCGGGTTTGATCCCCAGCATCCCATATGGTCCCCAAGCACCACCAGGAATAATTCCTGAGTGTAGAGCCAGAGTAACCCCCTGAGAATTGCCAGATGACCCAAAAAAACAAGACAAAATAATAGCAGGCCAAGCTCACTAATGCAAACCCTTTTCCCTGAGGCTTATGACACTTAAATTATACAGGTCAGGGGTCTGGAGCTGATTGTACAGCGGGAAGGGAGTCTGCCTTGCTCCCAGCTGACCTGGGTTCGATCCCCAGCATCCCATATGGTACCTCAGGACTGCCAGGAGTAATCCCTGAGTGCAGAGCCAGGAATAACCACTGAGCATTGTCAGGTGTGACCCAAAATGAAAAAAATATTACAGCAGGTCTATAAAGGGAGACTTAAGAAGAAAGGAGTGTTTGGGGAGAAGAGGGAAGAAGTATTTTTCATTTTTTTATCAGTGTGATACTAATTTTCTTTCAGATTAATGAAAATAATGACATCTACATTTTTTAAAATCTTTGTGTGTGTGTGTGTGGGGGGGGGTGGGATAGGCTATACCTCGCAGTGTTCAGGGCTTACTCTTGGCTCTGTGCTCAGGGATCACTTCTAGTGGTGCTCACTGGACCATAGGTGGTGCCAAGGACCAAACCTGGGTTGGCTGCATGCGAAGTGAGTACATTATCTCTCTGGCCTCTTAATTTCTGGAGAGCACACCTTGCGGTGCTCAGGGCTTTACTCCTGGCTCTGTGTGGAGTGTAGGGCTCATCCCTTTTTTAAAAAAAAATTTTTGTCTTTTAATTGAATCACACTGATACACAGTCACAAAGCTGTTCATGATTTGTTTCATACAGGATCATATCATTCCTAGTGGTTCTGGGGTACCACATGCAGTGCTAACGATCAAACTGTGCTCATGGCTAATGCAAGGTGAGCACCTTAATCCCTTTGTATCTTTCCAGTGGAATACCTCTTATCAAATACCTAACTTCTAGAAAATCTGATATCTGCAGAATAGTGGCCATTGCTTAATGACTCTGGCCCTCTGGATGGCTTAATACACAACACTCACAATGAGTTTTGAAATAATTTTATCCACACGCATTTTATCCATTCATATAAATATATATATGCATACATACATACACACCCATATATAATGTAAACAAAGATATGTCCAAAAAAATTAAACCTCCTAGAAATTCAAATATTTTTAAGAGGATCAAAATTTATAATTTATCCACATTAAATTTTATCAAGTACTATGTAGTAATGGGAGCGAATTTTTTCCCTTTTTTTAAGTTGTAAAGAGCTATGCTTTTTGTTGTTTGTTTCTGGCTACTTTTTTTTTTGCCTTCTGGGTCATACCCAGCAATGCTCAGGAGTTACTCCTGGCTCTGCACTCAGGAATTATTCCTGGCAGTGCTTGGGGGGCCATATGGGATGTTGGCTGCATGCAGGGCAAATGCCCTGCCCACTGTGCAGTCACTCCAGCCCCTCTAGCTGCTGTTCTTAATGAAGCAGTGAATAATAGGTTGCCACGTCCAGTGTTCTATAACACCACAGGCTGCCACCAACTGGGGCAATGAGTGACGCAGGACACCACTGTATTGAGATGTAAAAAAGGATCACTATAAAATCTTCCATTACAAGATTTTTCCGGGGAAGAGTGCCGGGAATTTGTTTCAGAAGGAATGCGCAGATGGCTTTGGCTGGATCTGGTAACCATCTTTTTCAACGTCTCTTCTCAGAAGTGTTGGATCTTCTGCAGATTGGCATAGACCAACTGACCTTATATACCCTATCTGGCCTGCAACGAAGGGACTAAAGCAAATGGACTCCTGCCACCAGTCCCCTGCCATTAGTTTTCAGGGAAGTTGCCAAGACTCTGAGTAAGCTTTGCAGACAGGGCAGACCAGAGGGGAGGTGACCAGAGGGGAGGTGAGACTCACGTTCTTCACAGAGTCGCCCCATCCAGCCCTCGGGACAGGAGCAGGCATTTGGGCGTTGGCAGATACCTCCATTCTGGCACGGGAAGCGGCAGACAGCTGGAAAAGCAACAGTACTAGTCATAAAACAGGGCAACTATGGAAGGCTGGTCATCAGAAAACAGTTTTGCTCACTGACATTTCATTGCTTCCTTGACTTGGAAGCAAATTTGAATCTTAAGATGAAATTTCAATAAATGGAGGTGCGGCATTTAAGTGTCATTGTGCTCTTGATAGATAATTCTGGGAAGAAGCACCTCCCCAGTCATAGTTTCCTGACAGGCAGTGCACTTTCCTGCCTTCAAAGTTCTGTGGAGAACAAATCTTTACCTTTGCCCTTGCCATTTTCATGCTAAACTTCCTTCTCATTCTTCAAGATCCAATTCAAATGCATGTCATCTGGGGAGCCTTCTCTGGCTTGTGCTAAGTCTGATGGCATCTTCTGCTTTGCTTTCAAAGAAGCTTCAGCACTATTCTCACAAGCAGGGGCTCTGGCAATGTGTCGTGGTAAACCCTGGCAATACCCTTCCAAGTGTCTCCTAGTTGGAACTTCCATATCAAACGGGCAGGGAGGAGTCAAATCAGCCATGCTCTGGATCTCCATACTGCTCAGCCACTACTCAGGGATTATTATATATTACTATATCAAGCCAGAATACTTACAGTGTATTCTGGCTCTACCATTAAGCTACAATCCTAGTCCCTTACTCAAGAACTTTTTTCCTTAGACTTCCATAGCCTGCATGTTTATCCTTGTCCCCTTGGCAGTCTCTTTATCCAACAGAGATGGAGAAGTGCTTTTTGGATGTGGAGGGACTGCAGAACAACAATCTGGGAGAAGCTGGAGCCACTAAAAATGAATTTCAAAGGCGTGTACAAAGTATTTAAGGTACTTGAGTACTTTAAGTACTAAAGTTCTGAGTTGGTATTCTGAGGCAGGGAGCTAATAGAGAGACTGAGATGCTTCTAATCTCTTTAAAACATCCTTGGTTATACTATTTGGTTTCCACTCATATTTTGAACTGAAAAAAACCCCACCTTCTACCAACCGTGACTATCCTAGCATAATCCAACTGGCCATCATCTAGTCTGCAAGAGATCCTATTAATACTATCTGTTCTCCCTCAAATTATAAAAAGAACAGTCGTGTTTGGTTGCATCATTTCTCGGGCTTCTCCTTACTCTCCAAACCAGAGTTCTTTGCTCTCAACTTACCCTGAGCTTATTTTCTTCATCTTTTAACAGTCTGACCCAATCTAGATAACTCACTTGATTGGTAAGTTCAATGTGAATAGCTTCACCAGAAACAATTTTTCGGGTGGGATTTGAGGACATACCTGGGAAGGCTCAGAGAGCACTGCTAGCCATGTGGTGCTGGGGCTGAACCAGGATCAGCCATATGAAAGGCGACAGATGAACCCATATATATTTCTGGTTTATTCATGTACCTTATCATTTCATTTATATTTCATGAGGTCCTCTTAAATGTCTTCATTTCCCCCTTTTTTGGTTATTAAGAAAATTAATTCTTTGCTCAATATTGCCCCACATCTACACACATGAAAAAGCCATTTTTTCATGAGGTATTTTGAATGCTTGTGTTTTTTGTTGATGTTTTCTCCTTTATAACAAAAATCTCTGATGTCCAATTCATTGTATCAAGAAACACATCGACTTCCATTTTACCTGACCTCTCTAGCAGGAGCCATAGTCAGCCATTCCTCCTCTGGATTGTAGGCCACTACTTTCTCCTAGTTTTTTCTTACTTTGATGGTTATTCCATGTCATGTCCAGTCTTCTATTGCTGACCAGAAAATGTTAGTATTTCTCAGAGTTCCACTTGAGTCTTCCAGGCAACATAATGACATACCTTTTCAGGTTCACACCCTGACTCCAATGGTTCTGGCTCACCTCCACAAGCACACATATATTGAGAACCATTAGACATCGATTCAAGTCTACATATTCTTAGACACATAGAATCTCAAGCACAGCTATGATATCAAATTATAAATACCCAAGTGTCCAGGAAGTGTCCCCATGGCCCACACATGACAGGGTTCCCTAGCAGCAAGAGAAATCTCTTGATTTGGAAAAATAGCCAGTGGGAGACTCAATAATGGATACTACATATTGACTTTAAAATTACATAGAAATTACACATAAAGAGATTTAAAGTAAAAAACAGCATTAACATAAAATACATATTAGTTATTGGGCATATCAATATGCCCAATATACATTTTCCTTGTATCACTTGTCTTCCCGTTGTTCATCAATTTGCTTAAGTGGGTGCCAGTAACATCTCCATTTGTCTCTGTCACGTGTTAGTACAGCCCAAGGGTCTCTGTTCATTCCAGGAACATGAAGAGCCTCAAACCATTTGTTCAGGTCATGGGAATGAGGTCTCTTATTGTTACTGTTTTTGGCATATCAAATATGACATGGGTAGCTTGCCAGGCTCCGCCATGCAGGCACTCTTAGTTTTTGCAATTACTGGTGTATTGTGTGGCTGCAAAGTGGCCACATGCAACCAGGAGAGCTGGTAACAGCTCTGCCCTGTGTATTTGTGTCTCAGTCCAGGAGCAGTTTTTGGGTGGGTCCACCAGGCCTCCCAGAAGGGACAGAGGTAGGGGAAAGGGACCCTAGCTCCATCTCCACAGAAACTCGGTGACTTTAGCTTCTGAGATCAGCATACCTGGGCTTGATATAGGCTTCTCTCTAGGATGGGGCTCTAATGAACTGGGTTTAAAAACTGGCTTCTCTCTTGGGTGGAGCTCTGATGAGCTGTGGAATCCAGATGTTGAAAATGACTGCCACCATGGTGTGCAGGTTCCTCTGGCTTCTTCCAAGGCTCTATTGAGGTGATGGGCTAGGGCCTGAAACCACCCTCCCTCTTGGACACCTCATGATCAGCCAAGCACAGGGAAAGCCAGTAGCAGCTCTGCCCCATGTATCTGTGTCTCTGGTTCAAGGCCGACAGCCCCATAGCAGTTCATGGGTGGGTCCACTGGGCCTCCCAGATGGGACAGAGGTCGGGAAAGGGACCCCAGCTCCATCTCCACAGAAGTCTGGTGACTTTAGCCTCTGAGACCAGCATACCTGGGCTTGAAACAGGCTTCTCTCTAGCAATTTCCTTAACAATAGTAAAACAATAATTTCTATATTTCCTTACTCTACAAATAGGTGGGGCTGTCCAGGTTCCATTTTCTAAGCAAACGCTCCTTAGTGAACCCTCCAACATGTATCCACTGTAGCATGAATAGGTGATCATGTCCCCATACTGATAATGGACACCTCGAGCCAGAGCATTTTCAATATGGGCAGGTGGGCCACATGAGATTTCTATAGGAAAGCAAAACAAAAATTAAGTGTGCTACTAATCCAGACAGCAGATCGGAGAACAGTCTTATTTCTAAGATTGAACAGACAAAAAGAAAAAACAAAATACATAAAAATAACCTTTTCCCCCCAAAATCATATCTAAAAGACACTGGTGGTCTTAAAGTATAATCTACCGATACCAAAACCAGATGTACAAGAGCAAAGGTTTTGATTTTGGATTCATGTGTCAATGCTGAACCATTTTATTCTAATTTTTATTTCTTTTGTTTGCTTTTGAACGACATCTGACAGTGCTCAGGGACTACTCTAGACTCAGTCCTCAGGGGTTTATGTGGTGCCTGGGACTAAGTCCAGGTCTCCTGTATACAAAGCAGGCCACACTGCCTATTAAGCAATCTCCAGTCCCAAAGCAGAGCTATTTTTAAGTGCAGAAGTCAGGCAGACTACCACAAACGTGTAGAGGTTAGGGTTAAGACAGAGAAGGGAACAGTGTGCCAGTAATTATCAAAGTCTATTACCACATAGAAGTTAGCATTAAATAGAGGCAAAAGATACACATGATAACCTCAAGTATATGTATTACAATCCACAACATGTAAGAGAGGGAAGAGAGAGAGAGAGAGAGAGAAAGAGAAAGAGAGAAAAGAGATGGAGAACCTGCCACAAAGGCAGGCTAGGGAGGGGGAAAGGAATCGGGGACATTGTTGGTGGGAAATGGGCACTGGTATAGGGATGGGTGCTGGAACATTGTATGGCCGAAACCCAAACATAAATATATTTTTTCAATTTTTTAATTTTTACAATTACAAAGATATACAATTAAAAAGTTCATATTTGGGTTTTGGTCATACAGTGTTCCAGCACCCATCCCTATACCAGTGCCCATCTCCCACCACCAACGCCCCCGGTTCCCTCCCCCCAGCCCTCCCTCCATGGCAGGTTCTTTATTTCTTTCCCTTTCTCTCTCTTTCTCTTTTCCTTCCCCTCCAGACTATGGATTACAGAACATACATTAAAGGGTTGTCATGTGTATCTTTTGCCTCTATTTAATGCTCAGTTCTAGGTTGGCATTAGTACCCTTGACAATTGTTAGCACGCTGTTCCATTTTCTGTCTTACCTAGCCTCTGACTCCCACACGCTTGTGATAATTTCCACCTTTGACAAGACCTCCTGATATAAACATGAAAATTTTTGTAATTGTTAAAAAAATTAAAAAATAAAAAAGGGGTGGGGAAAGTCAGGCAGAAAGTCCCTGGACAACTAAGGATGAGCTCTGGTATTTTCGAAAAGGTGGGTACTGAGAATTTCAATGTGAGCCAAATGAGAAGAGAAGCACATCGAGACTCTTACTTGAGAGTGAAGATAGTTAATTGTATTAGTATACAATTAATTGATTATTATAATCATGACAAGAACCATGGCAGGCATGCAATGAGTTCTGGGTACATGTTTGAAAAAGGAAGAAATAAAAGAATATTGTTTTGAGCCTTACCTCTATACCATGTGGAGATTGATGACACTAAAAGTTTCATATTAATTTCCTTTCTCTCTCTTTCTCTCTTTCTTTCTCCTTCCTTCCTTCCTTCCTTCCTTCCTTCCTTCCTTCCTTCCTTCCTTCCTTCCTTCCTTCCTTCCTTCCTTCCTTCCTTCCTTCCTTCCTTCCTTCCTTCCTCCCTCCCTCCCTCCTCCTCCCTCCCTCCCTCCCTCCCTCCCCTCCCTCCCTCCCTCCCTCCCTCCTCCCTCCCCTCCCTCCTTCCTTCCTTCCTTCCTTCCTTCCCTCCTTCCTTCCTTCCTTCCTTCCTTCCTTCCTTCCTTCCTTCCTTCCTTCCTTCCTTCCTTCCATTTTTCCTTTCTTGTTTGTTTGGTTTTAGGTTTTCAGGCCACACCCAGTGGTGGTCAGGAACTACTCTTGACTCTGCACTCAGGATAACTCCTGGCAGGAGTAGGGGGAATATATGCAGAGCCAGGGATAGAATTCAGGTTTGCTGTGTGCAAAAAGAACACTGTCCTAACCACTATACTATGTCTCCAGTCTCCTAGTTTCACTCCTTTCAAGAGTTAGGATGACTCTACTTTGAAATTGTGACTTGAGTAATAATTCTATCTCTTAAAGGTGATATTTAATGTGTATTTAAATAAAAAGATTTAAAATCCATTTTTCCTGAAGAATTTTGTGGGAAGTGTTGAGATAATTTGAATATTGTGGGGGTGGCTCACAAGACAAGGGATTGGTTACAGTTTGTTTGGATAAATGTAACTTTCTCATAAGCTGTCTTATAAAAGGTTACTTTTTTAATTTATTAAAATTTAAGATAGAGATGGAACCAATATGATAATAATAGTTGGAAATGATCACTCTGGCCAGTAACTGAGTGCTGAAAGTAGGTGATGGAATATAACTGATAACCTTTAAGTATCTATACTGCAAACTATAATGCACAGAGAGAGAGAGAGAGAGAGAGGGGAGAGAGAGAGAAGAAAAGCGCCTGTCATAGAGGCAGGGAGGGGCAGAGAAGGGAAACTGGGGACATTGGTGGTGGGAAAGTACACTGGTAAAGGGGTGGGTATTGGAACATGACTGAAAACCCAATCGTGAACAACTCTACAATCACATCTTACTGTGATTCAACTTAAAAAATAAATTAATTAAAAATTAAAGTTTGCAGGGGCTGAATCTATAGTATAGTGGGTACGGTGCTTCCCTTACATGTGGATGACCTGGGTTTGATCCCTGGCGTCCCATATGGCCCCCTAAGTGCTGCTAGGAGTGATTCTGGAGTGTAAAGCCAGGAGTCACCCCTGACCATTGCCAGGTGTGGCTCAAAGATTACATCAGTGTATCTTTCTAAATTATCTTTTTGTCTAAGAAATATTAAAACACTAACTCAAAATGTACTAAAGACCTTGGCATTAGAACAAACCCATAAAATATATCAGAAAAACTGATATATGGGTTTGGTCTAACTGATATATTTTATGGGTTTGGTCTAATGTCGAGGTCTTTAGTACATTTTGAGTTAATGTTTTAATATTTCTATTTTTAATATATTATTTTAATAGATTAGACCAAACCCATAAAATATATCAGTTTTTATGATACATTTTATGGATTTGGTCTAACCTAACATAGCAGAGCTCTCCATGACAGTGCATTCAGAATTCTCTTTAATGATTTGACTCCATGAGCAAAGAAAGCAAAAGGAAAAAATAATCAAATGAGACTACATTAAAGTCAAAAGCTTCTGCATGATGGAAGAAAGGATGGCTAAAATTTAAAAAGCACCACACTGAATGAGAGAGACATTTGTGGAGTATTTTGGGGGGAGGGCCACACCCATTGGTGCTCAGGGCTTACTACTAGCTCTGAGCTCAGCATGCACTCCTTGCAAACCCAGTGACCATATGGGGAGCCAGGGATTAAACCGTGGTTGGCCAAGTGCAAGGAAAATGCCCTACTTGCTCTATTATCACTCTGACCCCAAATGAGAGAAACATTTGTACACCATACTCTTGACAAAGAACTAATATTCGAAATGTATTATGCATCATACAACTCATAAACAACCCCATCAAAACTGTGGGTAGAGTTGATGAAAAGGCACTTTTCAGAAGATACACAGTAGTGTATTACTGTGTTTACTGAGGGAGATGAAAACATATGTGACAATGAGATAAGAATGCTCTATAGCTAAAAAGCTTGAAGCAGCCTGGGCTCATGGAGATGAGACAGGAACTGTCAAAAAAAAGGGCTCAGTCTTATGAAAAACTGAGAAACATCCAAAAATTGAAAACGGATCTATGATATGACCTTGTAATTCCATATCTTGGTATCTATCCTGAGAATACAAAAACATTAATCAGGAAGGACACATTCCCATCTATTTACTGCAGCCATCTTTACAACAGCCAAACTCTGGAAACTACGCAAGTGTTCAAGTGTCCTGCAACTGATGAGTGAAAAAGAATCTGTAATACACACACACACACACACACACACACACACACACACACACAGAGGAATATTGCCTAGCTTAAAAAAAAAACTAGGAAAACGTGTACATTTTTCTATAACATGGATAGAGATGTTAAGCAAAGTAAGTCAGAAGGAGAAAAATGACTACAAGAAGCTCTGATATGTGGGAGTTGACAATAGTCAACGATAAAAAACCAACCCTAGACTATAATAGAATTGAGGTTACCAAGTGGGTGGCGGGAGGCATGGCTGGAGGAGCTGGAGGTAGAGATGAAGGGCAAAGAGATAAGGAGATCTGGGGACACGGGGTGGGGTGGAGGCACCTTGGTGGAGACTGTGGCACAGTAACATTGTGTAAATGTTACCTGATCTTACCAAAAGTGGAAATTACCACAAGCGTGTGGGGAGTCAGGAGGTTGGTTTAGATAGAGAAAGGAACATGAGCGAATAAATGTCTAAAGTTCTGATACTAACATAGAACTGAGCATTAAATACAGACAAAAAAATGCAAATGATGGCTTCTAAGTGTATGTAGTGCAACCCACAATGTGTGGGAGAAGGAGGAGAGAGAGAGGGAGAGGAGAGGAGATAAAGAACCTGCCATTTAGGCGGGATGTGGGGGGGGGGAGGGAATTGGGGACATGGGTGGTGGCTGAGGGGCACTGGTGGAGGGCGGGGTGCTGGAACACCATGTGACCGAAACCCCAAGCGTGAACAACGTTGTAATTGTATATCTCACGGTGGTATAATAAAATGTTTAAAAAAAAATATTAAGTGTTGCAAATCAGGTTACTCAAGTTAAAATAAAAGAAACAAGAATTGAATCAGATACCAAGTATTATTATGCCTACTCTGTGCCAGAATCTGAAAATAAAAATCAGTGAAGAAAATGCTGTCCTTGTCAAACAAGTGAGAAAAACAAAGATAGTGTAATACAATCTATAAAGAGCTATATCAGAGACCCAAAAAAGATGCTATAGAAGGGACACAGTGACTATAACTAAGCTTGGTTAGTGAAGGTGGTATTTGAAGCAGGCTAGGATAAAGATGGGAAGAATCAGCAAGAAAGAGTTTCCAGATTGTTTTGAGGTGGGGAGGGTATGTGTAGAAAGATCACGGTTTATAAAGTGATTTCCCAGGCATGGAATTTAAACCCCTCCTAGAGTAGAATCACATGGAGTTCTTACTAAAAAGGCAAACTTCTAACATTTCTAACTTATGACTCTGCATCGTCCATATTCTTCCCAGGTGATTTTCATCCATGCAAAATTGTAATCACTGATTTCTAGGGCAAGATAACAGAATGAGTTAAAAAGAATCAGGCATTTTGCTACTCAGGTCCCTTAGGGAGGGTATTTTGTTCTAAACCCCAAACTTCCTGTCTTTTAGAAAAAGCAGAAGAAGGACTGAGGGTAACAATCTCCCTTTTTTCTCCAGGGCAACCCCTGATCCTCTCGAGAATACCGAGGAACAGTTAAGCATGCACAGCGTGAACATTGGTAATAAGTGCATGTCTCTCCCTGCTCTTGCTTCCGCCCAGGGCCCTGAGCTTCTGTGAGCCAAGACTAACTAATGTGAGGCTATGTGGGCAGAATCCATCTCTTGGCTGGGCCTGGCGCAGGCTGGAGACTTTGGACTCAACAAGTGGGCCACGGCATCGACACACTGAATTCTTCCCATTTCACTAGGGGTGGGTTTCACAAAACCCAGTTTTTATTGATTTTTTTTATTTACTTGCTGTCTTGGGCCCACACCCGCCTGTACTCAGGGCTTCTCCTGGCTCTGTGTTCAGGAGAAGAATTTGGCAGGGCCTGGGAACCCTCCGTGGTGCTGAGGATGGAGTCCAGCTCAGCTCTGGGTAAGGGATGCGCCTCAGCTGCTGTGTGCTCTTTCCGGCCCTGAAAATCCCAGTTTTTAAAAAGTATGGTACTGACTTTCTGCAGTAGGCTGCCAGTTGGAAATTCAGGGACTTGGGCTAGCAGTGAAATTATTTTCCTCCTAGGAGATAATTGTTAATATATACCAAGCTCTTTCTTCCTGAAGCAAATCCCTGATATAGATTCTGCTAGTGCTAATGAACAAATAATCGCTCTGCAGTTCAGAAAAAATTACGCAAGCCCAAGTTTAGAGTTCAGAAGTTTTGAGCTAGAATTCAAGTTCAGGTTTCTGATGCCAGAAATCCCATTGCGCCCTTTAACACATTCCTTACCTTAATTCAAGTGCAAGCGTTCTGCAGAATACATTCTTATGCTAGGTAGCCCAGTGTTTTGCATCTGGTCAGACCTGATGACTATCTGTGTGCTGCTGTTCTGTGTCAGGAGTAGCTTGGACTACAAGGAGCTAGAGTAAAGACTTTAAGTGCTGGAAAGTTTTGTCCAAAGATGTCCAGAGTTATCTCAAGTCAGCCAAAGGAGGCTGTGTGCCCCGTCTCAGTTTGGTGCCAGCCCAGAGCCTCACCAACTATGGTTTCTGAACCAGCAATATTATTACTAGCAATACCTGAGAACTTGCTAGAGATGAAAATTCATTCCAGTAACCTCAGTCAAGAGCTTCTGCATTAAAACTCTGCTGTTATCTGGTCCAGCAATCTGTGTAAACAAGCCCAGCTCGAGGTGTTGTGGATACTGCTCAAGCTGACAAACCATGGTGGGTGGGGATGAGGGAGAAGATCTTTTCTTATTGCACAGCAGTTCTAGCTATTGTCGAACCATTTAGGACCCCTGAGGATGTGGAGGAAAAATCTGTATTTGACATTTAATAGCTTGGTCTTTCTACGAAGAGCACATTCAAAAAATCTCATCAGTGAAATCTGGGCAGGTAGTTTGGCCTAGTTCCAAAAAAGCTTCTTTTGCTCTTTTATTTGTTTGAAATTCAATGTTTTCTAATTGAGATTGAATTTTATGTATTTATTTTTGTGGAGGGTCTATAGGCGATGCTCAGGGGGCCCTTGGGGCTGCTCCTGGTGATACGCGGGCACGACTCTGGAGGTTCGGTGCTAAGGCCAGAGGCCCCAGGGCTCCTTGGGCCCGTGGGCTGGGTTCTATCAGGGTCTCAAAGGCAGTGCTGAAAGCCTCCAGGGCTGCCACAGAGGCACTCACAGGCCTTTAGGGCCAGATCCAATGCCCACCGGTGTTGCTTGGGAGGCCACTGTGGTGCCAGGAATTGAAGCTAACTTGGATGCCTTCTAGACATTCGCCTTCACCTCTTTATTATCTATCTCTAGTCTTAATTTTTTTAAATGATCAACACAAACTCATAACCATGATAAGGCAGAGATTGTAAATATAAAAAAAAATCGTTATTTCGTTGAAAATACTTTCCAAGAGAAAAGTCTGTATGAATGAAGGGAGCTGGGGTCCACCCATACACTTACTTTCACACTTGGCACCTGTCTGAGTCCACGTCCCGTCGGGGTTGCAGGTGATGACGCCTTGGCCTTGGAGCAGGAAGCCTTTCCTGCACTTGATGGACACGTTCTGATCCACATAAAACTCTTTTTCAGACAGCAGCGCATTCTCGGGGATCACAAAAGGAACTGGGCATGGATTTGCTGTGAAAAGAGGAAAGAAGCTACTAACATTTTTTGTCTCTTTAAAAGTTAGTTCACTGAAGGCAGAGTTTGAGCTTTTTTAGGAGCAGGGTTCTCAGTAACAATAACAGGAGGTGTGACAGCAAACATCAGCCATGAACTTATATTGCATTCATGTTAAATTCTTTGTGAAGATAAAATGAGACAGGAGTGGGGGGGAGGGGGGAACAATACTGAAACAAGTCATCCAACCACTAATGTTGAATGCTAAACCTCTGGCAAATAATAAAGTTCTGGAAAAAAAAGAATCTGACCTCTGGCAAATTAAATAACTGTTTGAAATTAAGGCCCTCTACGTCATTTTAAAGTTTTGATTTTACTTTTTGGGGTGCCAAGGATTCAACTCAGGACTTCTGTTTCATGATCTACCATTGAGTTACATCCTGGTCTTTTATATTATTTTTGATTAGCAGTAAGGAAACAAAAAAAAGCATGCTAGAAACCAAGATGTGTATCAAACATCTAGAATGTGAAGAATTTTAAGAACTCTGAGGGTAACACATAACCCTGTTACTTTCACTGAATATTATATTCTTTGCCGGTTGAACAGGCAACATCAGACATTTCTAAGTGAGTTGAATAATTTTCAACTTATACTACTGTACACAGGATATCAAAACTTAAGTTGTTTGTGAGTCTTATTGATAAAAACTCCCGGGAGGGATGGCGGGTTCTAGCCCTGGCTTGCCAGCCCAGTAGAGCCTCGCAACAAGCCAGATGACCCCCCCACTCCATAAGGGCCACCATTTTCCACATCTGAACTTCCCTCTCTTCAGAACTCCACCCAGCAGCCGAGTCTATCGTGGCTGCGTGGTTCATCAATAAATGCTGTATTTAGAGGTGACTACAAGAGTATGCCACCCGCATGGCAAGCATGGCAAGCTACCTGTGTCATATTTGATATGCCAAATAACAGTAGCAATTATAGACCTCACTCCCATGACCTAATATAATGGGTTGAGGCTCTTTATGTTCCTGGAGCAAGCAGATGCCCTTGGGCTCTACTAGCATGAGACAGGATATATGGAGATGTTACTGGTGCCCGCCCAAGCAAATCGATGACGAACGGGAAGACAGTGACAGTGTTTGATAAAAATGGATTTTTAAATCAATTGGAAGGAAACACAGGAAATGATGGCAACATGATGCTTCCTGCACCTGCAACATGCATTCCAGCATGTATTTCAAGCAGTTTCATCTAAAAATAAATTTCAAGAAGTAGAAAGGAAGTCTTTGAGAGGAGGCAGGTATCAGGTGAATCCTAACACTTGAATTTTCATTCTAGCAGTTTGAGTGAATTGTCCTTATTTACTACATTTATATGTGCTTAATCTCTATTGCATGTTAAATATAGTTTCATCTTTCTTCATCTATCCTCAATCAAATTCATTGCACATTAATATAAAAATATTTTCATTAAATTGTATTTCCTTTTAGTGCCTTGGAATCTGATACACACCGATTCTCAGAAGGGGGCTTTAGATCACACAAAATGCATTTCAAGAAATCTGACAGTATTTGGTTTGGCTACCCTTGGATTACTTGTCTCTGGGCCAATCTCGCTGAGCAGTTTCCTGTGTTCCAAACATTTGGGAAAGGAACCATGAAATTGTATCTGATTAAAACCTCTTTATAAAGTCAACACACACGTTTGCAGAGAGGAACTGGGTGGCTCCAAGTCCCATTTTCAGTGCAGTAGGCTTCTGACACCCCTTCTAGGCTGTAACCTCTGTTGCATGAATATGCCACGACAGGTCCAGAGGTAGTGTTTTCAGCATCAACATTCCCGTTCAGAAACTCAAATGGAACTTCACATCTGGCCTCTAAAAGACAAACAGGAGCCTCAGATTAATTGTTTCTTCCATTCCTTTTTTCCTTCTGCTTGCCACTGTTATAGGCATTCAAGACACCCATATAAAATCTTACAGGCTTGAGATACCACAATATGCATTAAAGGAGAAACAAATTAGGCATGCATAGTTCTGGATGGAAACATAGTAAATGAAAGGTTGCCATGTTGCTCTACCGCTTTTAGTTATCTTTATATTTATTGTCAAATCCTGCTGATAATTGGAGGAGAGGTATGAATGAATAGGGGCTTAAACAAACATATTCTGATTTAAGCTGCAACCATGGCCAAGATCTTCCAGACATGACCAAATCCGTTTCCTACAACTAGGATCAACTAGATCATACATAATGATGTCCAGTTAAATGTGAATATCAGATAATATCACATAACACTTTTAAATTAAGTGTGCACCACTGAACAGGACACATTTATATTAGAAATAAGTTTTAAGTAGACCTACTTGCCAGATCTGGGGCAGTTACTATCTGCTGCCAGAAATAAAGAACCTGCCATGGAGGAGGGCTCGGGGAGGGGGAGGGAACCTGGGACGATGGTAGTGGGAGATGGGCACTGGTGGCAGGATGGGTGCTGGAACACTGTATGACCAAAACCAAAATATGAACTTTTTTAATTGTATATCTTTGTAATTGTAAAAATAAAAAAAAAAAAAAAAAACTTTCAACCACAGATAATAACAGCTGCAAGGAAAAAGTATCCTGGATATTTCTGAACGGGGAACAGAGGAGAGGCAAGGAGTGAGTATTTGCAACTCAAAAAATAAGCATGTAAGTAGTAAAGAGCTCATTTTCCTCCAAAGAATAATCTAAAAATCTAAAATTTGAGTTTATAAGGATTTTGGAAAATGATTACCTTATACACTGTCCTCTGTTTGATTGTACTTATAAAAGCTAAAGGGATAGAACTAATAAAAGGACTCTAAAGAGTCTTCACTTTGTCTTATAAATATCAAAACTATTTTACATCTGATATTTAAAAATTGTGTGTAATGTGTAAGAGAAGGAAGAGAGATAGACAGC
This sequence comes from Cryptotis parvus, assembly GCA_021461705.1. NCBI lineage: Eukaryota > Metazoa > Chordata > Mammalia > Eulipotyphla > Soricidae > Cryptotis > Cryptotis parvus. The sequence goes on from JAJIBD010001911.1 coordinate 174,526, forward strand.
GAGAGAGTGAACAAATGTGAGAGAAAAAAGAGAGAGAGAAAGTGAGAGAGAAAGAGTAAGAAAGAGAGATAGAAAGAGAGATAGAGACTGCCATAGAGGCAGGCTGGGGGGAAGGAATTAGGGACATTGGTGGTGGGAAATGGGCACTGGTGGTGGGATAGGTGCTGGAACACTGTATGACTGAAAACCAAACATGAACATCTTTGTAATTGTATCTCTCACGGTGGTATAATCACTTGTATCACTTGTCTTCCCATTGTTCATCGATTTGTTCAAACGGGCACCAGTAACATCTCCATACATCCTGCCACAAGCAAATGTAACCCAAGGGCATCTGCTCGCTTCCAGGAACACGAAGAGTCTCAAACCATTCCTTTCAGGTCATGGGAATGAGGTCTATAACTGTTACTGGTTTTTGGCATATCAAATACAACACGGGTAGCTTGCCAGGCTCTGCCGTGTATGCCAGGCATGGCATAATATTCTGCATAATTAATTTAATTCCATGTCAAAACCTTGATTCCCACTTTTCTAGGAACACTGTAACAGGAGTCCATGCCATCTGTTTAATATTTTTCCATAGATCTTGCAAAAAAGGAAGGTACTAGAACAATTTTTTAAGATAAGAGTTTCATAATTTCTTTACTCAACATTTTCAGACCTTCTACACATTCCTGTCCTGTAACTTTCCTGCATTTTATTTCAAAAACCAGCTCTACTTTAACTTTACTTTAACAGGATTCCTTTCCTTTTTTCCCACTGACATCTCCATCCATTATCTTTCTGTTACTTAAAATACATTTTCTAGGGGATGGAGTGATAGCACAGCAGGTAGGGCATTTATTTGCCTTACATGCAGCTGACCCGGGTTCGATCCCCGGCATCCCATTTCATCCCCTGAGCACCGCCAGGAGCAATTTCTGAGCAAAGAGCCAGAAGTAACCCCTGAGCATTGCCGGGTGTGACCCAAAAAGCAAAAAAAAAAAAAAATTTTTTTTCTAGACTCCTTATAGTTACACCCCTAAAGGTTTTAACTTCCTTATTTTACAGAGCTCAATTCAGGCTGATCTCCCAAGAAGTTTGGAAACAAGTTGCAATAATAAAGTATTAAAAAACTGTATGTGTGTCTGTGTACACATATCTGTGTATGTCCCAAGATCCTGGTTCCCTAATCTACTTGGATTCTTATTATCTTTTGCCTTCCAATAACTCTATCTCTGGGCCAGAGAGATGGTACAGGGAGTTGCTTTGCACGTGGCCAGCCAGGGTTTGACCTCAGCATCCCATCCCCGGACACTGCCAGGAGTAATTCCTGAGTATAGAAACAGGAGTAACCCCCTGAGCATTGCTGGATTTAACCTTAACCTAAAAAAAAACCCCACAAAAACAAAAGCAAAAAACCAAACTCCCTCCACAGAAAAACAAAACAAAAAACAAATAAAAAATCGAAACAACTCTGCAACCTCCCCAAATAATTTCATCTCATCTCTTTTTACAAGCCAGTAGGACCTGGACCAAATTATTTCACTTTTGTTCAACTATAAAATGAGATCATCTCAGAGTTGTAAGGAGCTTGGGGATATGTGGATATATCTGGCTTTAGGGCTATAGGGGCTTCATAATCGGAAAGGTAGCTAGAAGGAATAACTCCGCACCAGCGAAACAGTTACTAAGAGCTTGTGATCAGTTTGTTTGTTGTTGTTTTGCTTTCTGGCTTGTAACCTCTGACTTACCTAACCTCTGACTCCTACATGTAACCCTGGTGATACTCAGGGGTTACTCCTAGCTCTGCACTCAGGAATTACTCTTGGCGGTGCTCAGGGAACCATATGGGCTGCTGGATGGAACCTGGGTCAGCCTCATGCAAGGTAACACCCTACCCACTGTGCTCCGGCCTGAAGATGGATTAGTCTTCAGGGGATTAGTCTTCAGGGAATCTTTGCTTGGGTGGAGGCTTCAGGCATGGAACCAAGAGCCTCACATATGTAGAGCAGGTGCTCTACCACTGAGCTACTTCCTTAGTCCCCATCATCTCTCAATTCCTTTTTTTTGTTTTTGCTTTTTGGATCAAACCCAGCAATGTTCAGGGGTTACTCCTCACCGTGCATTCAGGAGTTACTCGTGACAGTGCTCAGGGAAACTATATGGGATGTGAAAATCAAAACCATGTCAGCCCTGTGCAAGTTAAACACCCTCCCAGCTGCACTATCAAAAGAGCAAAAGAGCACCCACCCCTCCCGTCATCTCTCAAATCTAAAAAGTGAAGCCTTAATGTAAAAGGTAGATGTTCTGGAACAGTGAATCTTAGTATTGGCTACTAAGAGCCAATACTAAGATATAGAGCCATTGGGAAGTTTTTTTTTCCCACAGATCAAAAAGAATTTATGCCTAGGACCAAACTAAATGAACTGGAAACCTGAAACTCTGGTTGTGGCTTTATTTTTAAGTATAACCTAGTGAATGTAAAGCGTACTTAGGTGGCGAGCTGTTGACTTAGATGCTAACTGATTTCTTTAGATAATTTTTTCTCTTTTAGTTGTTAAATATTACTTGTATTGGGACCAAGGGCTCTAACTTTGACTGCACCTTGGAATCAATCACCTGAGAGCTTTAAAAAACATATTGGTCAGGGCCATACGCCCAGAGATGCTGACCTAGCACAGCCAGGAAAAGAATTTTCCAGGCTCTCTATCGTGCTGAAGGCTAGAAACACAGTTTTAAGCAACGCTTCTCAAGCTACAATCTGCCTAGGAATTATCTGGGAATCTTTTAAAAATGAAATTTTGATTTAATAGGATTTGGGTGAGGCTTGAGTATCTGCAATTAGAGGTATTAATGCTAGTGGCCTTTGGGCCACACTCTGAGAAACATTGAGAAAGAGAATCCTACTGACTTGAACAGGCTGCCAGGAAATATGATCAGTACAGGTGTCAGTATATTCAACAATTTAGTAAATTATATTAAGACTCTTACAAGTCAGGTTCTTCATGTGAGTACTTTCTCCCTAGAAATATTTGTATTTGTTTTTCCTTCAGATAAAGGACACAATAAAATAGCAAAAAGTTTTGGGTCCTTGGGGCTAGAGTCATAGCATAGTGGGTAGGGCATTTGCCTTGCATGCGGCTGACCGGGTTTGATCCCCAGCATCCCATATAGTCTCTCAAGCTCCGCCAGGAGTAATTCTTTTATTTTTATTTTTTTTAATTTTATAATACCACCGTGAGATATACACTTACAAAGAAGTTCATGTTTGGGTTTCGGTCATACAGTGTTCCAGCACCCATCCCTCCACCAGTGCCCATTTCCCACCACCATGTCCCCAATTCTCTTTCCCCTCCTGTAGCCTGCCTCTATGGCAGGTTCTTTATCTCTTTTCTCTCTTTCTCTTTCTTTCTCTCTTCTTCTCTTACACACTGCAGATTACAATACATACATTTAGAGGTTATCATGTGTATCTTTTTGCCTGTATTCAATGCTCAGTTCTAGGTTGGTAATACCACTTCTGACAATTATTAGCACACCCTTTTCCGACTTACCTAACCTCTAACTCCAACATGTTTGTGGTAGATTCCACTTTTGACCAGACCTCCTGATCCATGTTTTGTCTGACTTTGAATATTGGTTTCATTCTTAATATATATAATATACTTTATATATACTTTATTATATATAAAAATATATAAATATAAATATATACTATATCAAATATAGTAAATATATATATTTACTATATTTGATATGCCAAAACCAGTAAAAACATGATCTCTCTCTCTCTCTATATATATATATATATACATATATGTATAATGCAAATAAATGCAGTCATTCTATATCTGTCTTTTTCCTTCTGGTTAATTTCACTCCAACATGATCCTCTCTATGTTCATCCATTTATAGGCAAATTTCATAACTTCGTTTTTCCTAACAGCTGCATAGCATTTCATTGTGTAGAAGCACCAAAGTTTCTTTATCCAGTCATGAGTTCTTGGGCACTCTGGTTGCTTCCAGATTCTGGCTATTGTGAATAGTGCTGCTATGAAAATAAAAGTGCAGATGGTGTTTCTACTGTGCATTTTTGATTTCCCAGGCTATATTCCCAGGATTGGTATGGCTAGGTCGAATGGGAGCTCAATTCCTAGTCTTTGGAGGAATGTCCATATTGTCTTCAAAAAATATGTACCAGTCGACATTCCCACCAACAGTGGATGAGAGAGTCCCTTTCTCCCTGCAGCCAGGAGTAATTCTTGAACAAAGAGCCAGGGAGTAACCCCTGAGCGTTGCTGGGTGTGACCCAAAAAGCTAAAATAAATGAATAAATAATTATTTAAAAAAAAGTTTAGGGTCCTTGAATAGAGAGCTGATTTTTTTTTTATAATATTGCTTATTTAGAAAAGAAAGAGGGGAAAAAAAGCAGAGTGGAGAATAGGAATCCCACAGAACCTTCTATTGCTATCTGGTTTTACAAATCAATATCATCACAGTTCAAATTAACCCTCTTGCAAAATGGAAACATCTCTTCAACAGTTTCCAGTGTCAGACATGTGTCCTTTAATCCCCCACCCCTCCTCTGCATACACACTCATTCTCTTTTTGCTCATAAGCAGCTGAGATAAAAATAACTACTATTAGGGGCTGGAGCGATAGCCCAGCGGGTAGGGCGTTGCCTTGCCGCGCGGCCGGCTCTTGCCCGGCCTGGGTTCGATCCCGGCATCCCATATGGTCCCCGAGCACCGCCAGGAGTAATTCCTGAGTGCAGAGCCAGGAGAAACCCCTGAGCATCGCCGGGTGTGACCCAAAAAGCAAAAAAAAAAAAAAAAAATTACTACTATCAGAATTGTTCCACAATGCATTTCTGTGCCTTGTTTTCATGTTTGTTTTGTTTTTAATATTTCTTTCTGTAATCTTTATACCAGTTTTAGAGAATCAAGACCAGTCAAATGTTATTCGTGAGGGCAAGTGATTCTGTCTGGTTTGAAAACATAATCAAGGGTGTTTTTAAGCAGTGCAGCCTGTGGAATCCTCCCTCCGTGGGGCGTTCAGGCCTGAGCTCCGGGTGCAGTGCTCCTCCCCAGTTCAGATCTTGCAGCCCATGTTGGTGTTTGCAGAAGTCGCTGAATCACTAAACCATTATCATGTTCTTTAACATCTTAGTCCTGGCTCCAGGCCACATGGTCATGACGGTTTTGAAATGAATTGTGTAATTGCTACCTACATGGTTGAAGCTGCTGCCGAAGTGCCCCCTTCTCCCACCTCTAAAACTGGAAAACAATTAGCCAGAAGGAGAGAGACAGATACAGAACGACTGCATTTATTTGCATGACATAAATATATATGTACGCGTATTATGATACCAATATCCAAGGTCAGGTGAAACATGGATCAGGAGGTCTTGCCAAAGGTGGAAATTATCACAAATGTGTGGGAGTCAGAGGCTAGGTAAGACAGTGAAGGGAACAGTGTGCTGATAATTGTTGAAAAGGATAATACCATCCAAGAACTGAGCATTGAATATAGTCAAAAAGATACACACGATAACCTCTAAATGTATGTATTGCAATCCACAATGTATAAGAGAAGGAAGAGAGAGGGAGAGAGAGAAAAGAGAAAGAGAGAAAAGAGATAAAGAATCTGCCATAAAGGCAAGCTAGGGAATGGGGAGGGAATCGGGGACATTGGTGGTGGGAAATGGGCACTGGTGGAGGGATGGGTGCTGGAACACTGTATGAAAGAAACTCAAATATGAACATATTATGAACATCTTTGTAATTGTGTATCTCACGGTGTTATAATAAAAAAAAAGAAAAAAAAATTAAAAAAAAATGGAAAACAAGTGAGTCTGAGGCCCCCAGACTTGCTGGCATTCTGTCCCCCTCGGAAGGGCAGCAGTCACTCCACCTCCCAGAGGTAGTTGTTTTGTAAACGCTGATCTTAGGAACTGGCCTTCGCAAGTTCCAAGCCACCCCTTCTCAGGCACAGCATCTGGTCCCAGTCAGATGCCCTCTCGTTCCTTCACAGCCTCTTCTCAGAGCATGAGTCTCCACAGATACGTCCAACTAGTCACTGAGTCTCTGGCCTGCATCTTGGTGTCCTGGAGGTCTGGTGAGGTGCTATGGTGTGCAGTGCTGTGGAGACACTGGCATACCGCAGCCCTGTGCTTTTAGCCAGTTGTCAATTGTTGATTAGTGTTTGCCAAGGTGAGGGGTCATTCAGCTCAAGTTATTTATGTATGAATAACCTGTGAATATCACAGTCCCTTCTTGATTGTACTGGTCTAATATTTCTTTCTGCAATGTTTATACCAGTGTTAGAGAATCAAAACCAGTCAAATGTTCATAAGAGTTTCAATCACATGTCATTCCTCAAAAGGCTTAATATTCCTGTATGCCAAAATCAACTCATTTGTCTTTCCATAAGATAGGGACGATATGGGGGCTGGAGTGATAGTCCAGTGGGTAGGTCATTTGCCTTGCATGCAGCCCACCGGGTTCAATCCCCGGCATCCCATATGGTCCCCTGAGCACCACCAGGAGTAATTCCTGAGTGAAGAACCAAGAGAAACCCCTGAGCATTGCCGGGTGTGGCCCAAAAAAGCAAAAAAAAAAAAGATATGGACAATATGAAGAAATGTAGAAATTAGGTAGTGAAGATGATTATGCAACTCTTTAAACAAACTAAAAAACACTGGATTCTGCAATTTAATTAGAAAAAAATGAGGCAACTATACAGTGGTAGAGATTTTAAGTACAAAGCTTAATGTAGTAGGGCTGGAGAGATACTGTTGGGGTTTAGTGCACTTGCCTTACATGTGGTCAACCCTGTTTTGATCCCAAGCACAGCATATGGCATATAATCCCTCAAGCACTGCCACAAGTGATCCCTACCTGAGCACAGTCAGGAGAATCACTGGATGTGGCTCTAAAATTTATAAAGAGAGAGAGACAGAGAGAGAGAGAAAGAGAGAGAGAAAGAGAGAGAGAGAAATTTGGATAGCAAAAATCCCTCAGAGGTCACTGCCTCTTAACTAGAATGGAGTCTGTATCCAAATAAGGCTATAATGATCTTCAAAGTATCATGGGAGACATGTTAATAGAAATAAAACAATTGCTTTTGCAAGAAATGTTTGAGTGCTGGATCTTACCACTTCTGGTTTCTCAGAGACCACAACAGGGAAAAAATTATGCCTTCCTACTATGTCATCCTCTCTTCTGGCTTTTGTGAAAACACAGAGGAGGGAGAAATGGTGTAAGGAGAGACCCCGGAGACAAGGAAAGGCCAAGATGGGAGATGAGCGAAGGAAGCACGGAGAACAGCTAGTTGATGAGAGCAGAAACAGGAAACATGGTTTCGTGTAAATGGTGCAAATTATGGATCTCCAACCCAAACAAAAAAAATGAAAGTATTTTTTGGGTTAGAATAACACTTAGTCCCACCCCTTTACTTTAACAATTAAGGGGCAGTGATTTGATCAAAGAAAAGCATTAGCTGAGCAAAGGGCTTTAAATAGAGATCGCTACTTGAAATCATTTCCCTAATTCCAAGGAAGCTAATTGTTCTCAGTTTCCTTATATTAGACAGAGAGAGAGAGAGAGAGAGAGAGAGAGAAGCTGTTTTAACTGTATATTTAGAGACATGGTGAAGGGCTGCAAAGGAGAACAAAAACAGCTTTGGCTTGGGTGGGCTTTGATGCCGCAAATACACTTTAGAACAGTTTTAAAAGGAGGAAGCAAAAGAATGTTTTCCTTAATGAGAAAATTCAGAATGTTTTCCTTAATGAGAAAATTTGCCTCCCTCAAACACACACACACACACACACACACACACACACACACACACACACCCCACCCCCCCAAAAAGCTATTTGGCTGCCGTTTTCCATTCCCCCTTCTCCCAGTCCTTGGAAACTACTATACTAATCTACTATTTTTTTTAATTTTTATTAATTTGTCTAAACATCTTTATAATTGAAGTGATAAAATATGTGGCATTTCATTACTGTTGTCTTTCACTTAGCCTAATATTTTTGAGGATGATGCATATTGCAGCTTTATAATGCTTCATGCTTCTTTTTTTTCATTTTATTATTATTATTATTATTATTATTATTATTTTTAACATTTTATTATACCACCGTGAGATATACAATTACAACGTTGTTCACGCTTGGGGGTTTCGGTCACACAGTGTTCCAGCACCCGCCCTCTACCAGTGCCCCTCAACCACCACCCATGTCCCCAATTCCCTCCCCCCCCCACGCCCTGCCTAAATGGCAGATTCTTTATCTCCTCTCTCTCTCTCTCTCTCTCTCTCTCTCTCTCTCTCTCCCTAAGGGTTTCATGCTTCTTATTCCCAGATGAATTCTATTCTATGAATCTACTTTGTATTGTCTGTTCATCAGTAGTATTCGCTTTTTGGTATTATGCGTAAGTTATATATGAACATTTGTTTAGAGCTTTATGGTGAACCTACACATTTCTTCATTCTATTGGTAGTATACACAGAAGTAAAAGTTCTGATCATATTGAAACTGTATTTAACTGCTAAGCTATTTTTAAAAAAGAGGGATAGTTTTATAATCTTATTAGATATGATTTCTTCACATTCTTTCCAACACTTGTTTTTGCACATCTATTTTATCTTAGCCATTTTATTAATGCTGTCTAGTAAATGTGAAATGATATTTTGTGATTTTCTTTGGAACTTGTCTAGTGATTTCCAATGCAAACACCTTTTCATTGCCTTACTATTTGACATTTTAGAGAGGACTATTTGAATCCTTTGCCCATTTTAAGAGTTTTGTTAGACAATTGTCGAGGGTACTAATGCCAACCTAGAACTGAGCATTAAATAGAGGAAAAAAAGATACACATGACAACCCTTTAATGTATGTTTTGTAATCCATAGTCTGGAAGGGAAGGAAAAGAGAAAGAGAGAAAGGGAAAGAAATAAAGAACCTGCCATGGAGGTGGGCTGGGGGAGGGGGAAGGAACCGGGGACGTTGGTGGTGGGAGATGGGCACTGGTGGAGGGATGGGTGCTGGAACACTGTATGACCAAAACCCAAATATGAACTTTTTAATTGTATATCTTTGTAATTGTAAAAATAAAAAAAATTTAAAAATGAAATAAAAAAGAGTTTTGTTAGAGGTTAGAGAGATAAAACAGTGGTTAGGGCATTTGCCTTGCACATGGTCGACTCAGGTTCAGTCCTTGGCATTCCATATGGTCCACGAACACTGCCAGGAGTAATTCCTAAGTTTACAACCAGGAGTAACCCTGAGCATCACCGTGTGTGACCCAAAAAAAAAAGCAAAAAAAAAAAAAGAATTTTGTTCTATGCCTCTTTATTGCAGTATTATAGGAGTGCTTTATATAGTCTCTGTATAAGTCCTTTCCGAGATTTTCGATCTGCAGATATTTTCTCCAAATCTTTGCCTTTTCATTTTTTTCGATAGTACAGTTTGATGCACTTCACTGTAATGTGATAAAATCCACTTTAAGTTTTATTTTGTACCTTGTGCTTTAGATATCAACCAAAGTAATAATAGTCTAATTCCAAGAAATATTCTTCACAGCTTTGAAAAGAGAGATGTACAGAGGGGGTGATTTATCATTTCTAACCTACCCTTGTCAGGCATCGATGACTTCCAGACCTAATTTTGGCTGAGGTCTCAAAGAATTTCTAAAATCTTATTTTCCTAGCTAGCTGGTGGTGCGAGGTAGGCACAGCTGCTAAGCATTTGGACACTATTACGTTGCCTTAATTGGACATTCCTCACCTCTCTAGTCTGACTTGTCAATAGCTTTTTAAGTGAGACACACCAGCCAAGTGAATTCATGCTCACTTGGAAGTGTTAATCCATGGAAAATTAAGCAGAGGCTTTCAGCCTGGAGGAAACCTGGATTTTATTTGCAAAGGTGAGAGAGGAAGAACTGTTGCCTGCTATCTCAGGAGCTTCCAAGAACACTTTGCAAAGTCTGTCCGGAAGATCTTGTTCTCTAAGTAGTCTCTCTCAACCATGCTTCAGCTTTGCAAATGTCCGTAAGTGTTTGTAGCATGGCCCATGACCGTGAGGCCTACAGGGGTGTTCTGTCATGGCATCTGCTTTAAAGAGCTTCTGTTCAGTAGAGTGAGTAGAAAATGCAAATGAAATGATTAGAAATAATTCACTAATAATGTCACATGCTATCCGCTTACTCTCATCTTTACTTGTTCTGGCTTCAGTCAATAGTTCTTAATTTATTCTCTGAGAGAGCAATGAAAGTCATCGAAAGTCTACTAGTTGCCAAACAGGATGTATTCTAAATCTGTGTTAACAGCTGATACCCTTCTTTTAGGCCTGTGTTCTGAATATCCACCTGCCTATCTTTATCTTTACATGGAAGTCTTGCAGCACAAGTAACACGTGACTAAAAATAACTTGTTTTTCTTTATTTTCTCATCATCAATCTGTTGCCGAGTGGTCATAGGACAAACCTATACTTATTGACTAGACTCACCCCTTTATTTTCCACCATAACACCCTTTCTAGTTGATGTTTTTTCCCAACCCCACTGTTTTTAGTCTAATTTTGTACATTATCAAATATCACAATGTAATGTTATTCCCTGCTCAGTCTCTCCTCAAATCCTTCATGTACATTTCAGCCAGTATCATTGTTAAGAATCATGAACTTTTCCTAATAGTCCTTCATTTACACATGTTCAGTGAGTCTCCATTGCTCACAGAATCAAGTCTAAGTCTTTGTGGCGCTTAGGTAAGATTCGTTGATTCTTGTCTCAACTCCCTTTTTAAGTCTATTTCACAAGTCTTTTCTTCTCTCTTCCTTGATGACCGGGTATCAGGAAAACAAAGGTATACTTGTTGTCTCTGTCTGCTTTCTTTTTCTGCCTGAAGTGTCCTCTTTTTTCTTTGCTTGATGAACCTCTATTTTCTAAGTTGCTAGGCCCCGGTGAACTCTGCAGAGCATTGCCTGAAACCCACCATTGGGTCATCATAGACTTCTATTTAAGCTTGCCTACAATACTTCTGTGATTGTACACAAATTTCTGGCTCTAGGTGCTTTCTCTCTCTTCCTCTGCATTCTGAAAACATTTTGCTTTGCTTTTCTCTGTCCCAAAACCTGGCACAGTGCCTCATTCACTCATTAAAGGTCATATGGAATGAATATACTGAGCCAAATATCATTAAAACCACTATCCAAATTTGATACTAATCCACAGTATGTTTAAGTGCTTTAAACACAGTATGTTTAAAGCACAGTATGTTTAATTGCTTTTTCTTTTGCTTATTTTTTTGAAAGGTAGGACAAGCTATTATGACCAGGCAACAAATTCCAGGAAAGGCAAATAGGGAGAAACTTAGTTATGATAAATTGACCTTGGAGGAAGGGTCAGAGGTCAAACTTGGAGTGGCTCATCTGATCCTGTATATATTATAGAAGTTTGTGCACATACTACTGCATATACTTTATAGAAATCGCTGGTGGTGGGGTGGGTGATACATAGATACTGACTTTAGCATCAGAAGGGATTTGAAATCCAGGCAGGCTTAGATCTCATTTTTTAAAAAAAATTTTATTATACCACAGTGAGACATACAATTACAAAGGTGTTCATAATTGGTTCTTGGTAATACAGTATTCCAGCACCCCTCCCTCCACCAGTGCCCCATTTCTACCACCAATGTACCCCACCCCTCCCGCCCACCCCCAGGCTGCCTCAATAGCAGGTACCCTCATTTCCTCTCTTTCTCTCTCTGTCTCTGTCTGTCTCTGCATCTCTCTCCCTCTTATTTTACACATTGTGGCTAGCCCTGCAGATATTTAGAGTTTATCATTTAAGTCTCTTTGTGTATATTCAATGGTGAGTTTTAATCTGCCATTACCATTTCCCACATTTAGTAAAACACTGGTATCTATTATATCCTATTAATGAATGCAGTCATTCTATATTAAATCTCATTTGTAAATGTTTAACTTCTCTGGATCCCAATACCTACCACAGTTACATGAAACAGAAAGCCATACCTCAAGGATTTTGTAGGAATTACTAGGGTATTGTGTGTTATGCTTAGCTAATCCCTTGCATGTGGTTCATATGTGAGCAACTTTATATATGCCTTTGAAGGGATATGTATGTATTCCTTAACTTATCTTTTATATATATTTTTAACATTATATGGCAGAGCCTGGCAAGCTACCCATGGTGTATTCAATACGCTAAAAGCAGTAACAATAATGGACCTATTCCCAATGAATGGAGACCTTACTGGTGCCCTCAAGCAAATTGATGAACAATGGGGAGACAAATGATACAAGTGACAATATAGCAGTGATCAGAGATTCAAGCCCTAGGCCAGTCCTTCCACAAATGGGGCAGGTCACATCATCTCTTTTAGTCCTCATTTACTTAGCAAGATGAACAACTGAGGCACCAGAGTCTTAGTACAGTAGATAGCATTTGCCTTGCACATAGCTGACCCAAGTTTGATCTCTAGCATCACGTATAGCCCACGAGGAATGATCTCTGCAGCCCCCAAACAAGCCCATTCATCTTGCCCTTCACCAATTTTAGTTCAACAAGATCATCTGAGAGGTCAATTTCAGAAAGAAAATTTGAAGATTCCCCCAGGGTTATTGAGAGAGGACTACAAAGGTAAAAGCATGCCAACTTGATAGGACAGAAACTATTCTATGTATCTGAATACATTGTTTCTGGGGGCTGAGGGTTCATATGAAATCATACACATCATATACTGAGATTAAAGTGATATGCATTAACCCATACAATGCTAAATAAGCTCAGCTGCACTTAGGAAATGATTTCATGCAAATTTTTACTGAGAAAGTTAATATGTATTTATCTGTAAGGTGTACCAATTTCACTTTTTAAAAGTTTTTACAATGGACCAGGACTGGTGACAAAAAACTAGAAGGTTTAGTTTTAAGTCTCCTAAATAAGAAAAATTTAGGAAGAAAAACTGACAAAAATGCAAATAAACTCAACAATTAACCAGTTTTTACACAAAACGTGTGTCATCCCATTGTGGATAATCTTGTGTCTATCCCAATTGAACCACTAATCTTCAAGATAATTTTGGATTCTTTTTATTGGTTTGGTGCCCTTCAGCAAATATCTAAGCTATGTTTTCATGGAATAAGAAGTTTTTTTTAAAAACTTTTAATAAAAAACTGATTTAGAAAGCAAATGTGGCCACACTGTGTGGTTTTTTTTTTTGTTTGTTTTTTCTTTTTTGGCTCACACCTGGCAATGCTCAGATGTTGCTTGGGGGTCCATATGGGATGCTGGAGATCCAATATGGGCCAGGTATCTGCAAGGCAAATGCCCTACCCACTGTGCTATTGCTCTGGCCCCACACACATTGTTATTTTGACACAAAATAACTACCACTTTCAGGACAGCTGAGTACCATTTGACTTACTTTTGCAAGTTGCTATCTCTCCACTCCATTTTCCGTTTGCCTGACAGATACGTTCCCTGTTCCCCTGTGAATTAATGAAGAGTGGTTATTTACAAAAGATCATAACTTAATAAAAAGACAAGGGAATGAGAAGTAATCTTATATATGAGCTTGAATCTTTCAGTATTGGAGTGCTAAATAAACTCATTACATACATAGTATAGGAAGTCCCGCACAGCAAGCCTGGCAAGCTAACCATGTCGTATTTGATATGCCAAATACCAGTAACAATTATAGACCCTCACATAATGGTTTGAGGCTCTTTATGTTTCTGGAGCAAGCAGATGCCCTTGGGCTCTAGTAGCATGAGATGTTACTGGGGCCCGCCTCCAGCAAATCGATGATGAACGGGAAGACAGTGACAGTGACAGTATAGGAAATAAGTCTAAACTTACTCCCCAAGTTTTAAAATGCTAAAACCAAGGTTTTAAAACACTTTTGTCAAATTACTTCGAAGTCCATGCTCTAGGGGCTAGGAGAATGGTGCAAAGAACTGAGCACATACCACTCATTCGCAAGACCCTGGGTTCAATCCTTCACACTGTCAGGTGTCCTGAGCACCAGTGGAAGTGACTTTTGTGGTCTCTACCACCACCAGATTGGGCCTGAGACCTCTCCCCTCAGCCTGAGCACTGGACCATCTGGTCAGTTGGCTGAGTATTAGGAGTCGTGGCCTGTGGATTCTCTGAGCATTGCTAGGAAGAACCCTTTGAAAAATATCACCCCAAATCTACACTCTATTCAGTTTTTTTAATGACAAAGAGCTATATCATCAATAGCAACACTGAACTTTCAAATTTGAAAAAAAGGTATGTTTACTTCATGTTTTAAAAGTATTTTGAATTAAACTTATTTTTCAATATCTGAGAAATACAGCCAAGAATGTAAGGGCAGTTATATTATTATTATTTTTTTATTGTTTTTAATAGAGGTCATATCTACCAATGTTCAGATTCAGGGCTCTGAGTAACTCTTGGCAGATCTTGCTCCATGTGACTGGCTGTGCTTTTAGGCCCGGAACTGTGCTCCACAGAGATGGGGTTAGAGAGCCTTATAGCGCCAGGAATCAAACTCAGGCGTTGTCCTTGCCAAGCAAATGCATAACTCCAGTTCATGACACCCATGAACATGAAACATGCCAAGATATCTTATTTCTTATCGGGTATGAAGACTGAATTTTTCAATAGTATAATTTATTCATTCACGATTAACTTATTATGAAAGCCCAATCATTTAATATTGTAAATATTTCTAGGAGCGAGGGATGTACATGTGGGAAAATTTTAAAAAATAATGCTGCCCTACATAAAACTTACAGAGAAATTGAATCAATTCATCTTGGGTAAGAACAGGCATTTGTACTAAAAAAGAAAAAAGACCCAAAATGAAAACTTGTCACTAAAAACGCAAGATCCAAAAAAACAACCACCAAACTTTATAATGTGCCTGTCAAGTGGCAGGCTCGGGCTAGGAAGAAACATGAAAATTCTGGTGGAGGGAAGCTGATACTGCTGGCGGGGTTGGTGCTAGAACTCTATATGCCTACAACTCAACTATCAATAACTTTGTAAATCACAGTGCTTTAAAGTAAAACAAATTAAAGAAAAAAACCAGCCCAACTTATAGAATACTACTATAACGCTTTAGTGAAATAGCAGGAGCACAATAAAAACAAACAAAAAGTTTCCTGAAAAAGCAGAGAGCAACTTCATACAATATTAAGCAGGACTCTTAAATTTCAAGGTAGATGACACGATTATGCTTTTAGCAAAACAGACTTCTGTTTCCCCTATAAAATGAACAGATAGACCAAGGTGATACCAGTGGTTTTTATTCTATTTTGTTAGGACGATTTATGATTTGATGCTTAGGGATTACTTACTTCTGATGATGTGTGAGAGGACCATGGGGTACTGAGGATCAAGCTCAGCCTCCCACGAAAACATACACTCAACCCTTTGAGCTATCTGCCTGGCCCTTTTTGATGGGTTTTAATGTTACAAATCCATTGTGATCTTGAGACCCAGTTTTGGATTTGGAACTGCTCTGAGGGATTTTTCAAGCCAGAACTGCTCTGTGAGATCTGAGACATCAAGAACCTTTAAGGTCTTTGAGCTCATTTCTTGGAGAGCTCCTATTTTTGCATTCTTATATCTCTATGCTCATCTATCACAGTGACAAATGGACAGGATTCTTGCATGAAGGCATGGCGAACGGGAAATGCAGGTTTACATGTATCATGTTGGGAGGGAACAGAATGATAGTAAAGTGGATTGGGTGCTTGCCTTGTACCTAGGTGCAATCCCTGGCACATCCTATGGTCCTCACTGTGCCTAAAAGGAGTGATCCCCAGCACAGAGTCAGTCAGGAGTAAGACGCAAGCAATGCCGCGTGTGGTCCAAACATTTTTTAAAAAGAAATAAACAGTATCATGTGTGTGGTATATTAACTTCCTCTTTCTTTTCCACAGATTTTTTAAAACTCTTTCGGGAGATATTTCGCCTTTGAAGATGATGTCCTCTTAAACAGTTATTGGAAAATGTTAGAATAGAAGGTAACAAAGTACAGAAGAATTTGGACCAATTTTTTTTTTTTTTTGCTTTTTTGGGTCACACCTGGCAATGCTCAGGGGTTACTCCTGGCTCTGCACTCAGGAATTACTCCTGGCGGTGCTCAGGGGACCATATGGGGTGCCGGGGATTGAACCAGGGTCGGTCGCGTGCAAGGTAAACACCCTACCCGCTGAACTATTGCTCCGGCCCTGGGTCAAATTCTTTTAGGACCTAAAATCAGTGGAAGGAATTGGTGCTAATATTGTATAAATAAGTAGAGTACTGGACCACTGAATTAATTCTAGTAAACAATGTTCACTTACCTCTAACTCATAGCCAGGTTCACATTGATAAGAAATTTTGCTTTCAAAGCTGTATTTACTGCCAACCACAGACCCATGTTCGGGACTCTCAGGTTTCGCACAAGATATTGGAATGCAGGAGTTGTCAGACAACTGGGGCTTCCATGTTCCATCAAGCTAAATAAATAAGACATCACAAATTACAGTCAGCAGTTAACTGATTTGGTTTGTGTAGAACAATCTCCAAAATGATTGTCAAAGACATAGTTGGTCTTATTTCTGCTGGTTATTATCTGTGGCCTTGAAAACACCCATTCATTTTTTAGATGGAATTAGTAGTTATCATGAAATAATTTTTATGTTCATATTTCATTTTTTAAAAAAATATTTTACTATATCACCATGGGCTGGGGACCTCTTGACCCTTCAGTTAAGAAGGGAAGAGCATCAGGCCCAGACAAGATCAAACCCAAACACCTGAAGAATCTGCCGTCAATTCTCATCAATACACTCACTGGCTTAACTCTTCACACGCTACCTGTTTGAATGTAAGGTGCCTCCCAATGGAAAACCAGCAGGACAGTTCTACTGTTCAAGAAAGGAGACATTCACGACATTGACAACTATCGTCCCATCTGCCTGTTGTCCGTCATATTCAAACTGTTCACTCAAGTCATCCTGAACAGGATTGGCAGAACATTAGATGAAGAACAACCACTTGAGCAGGCTGGCTTCCGAAAAGGATTCAGCACAATCGGCCATATCCACACGATAACCAAATTCATTGAAGTCTATAGAGAATTCAAGATGTCGCTCTGTCTCACTTTCATTGATTTAAAGAAAGCCTTCACAGAAATCATCACAGAAAGTGATGACTGAAGCAGTCATAGAAGCCCTAGTCAAACAGGGCGCTCAAACCCAATACATAAAGATCCTTCATGAACTATATCATGGTTTCACCACTAGGATCTCACCATTCTACAGGGAAGTGATCATCGATGTCAAAAGAGGAGTTCAGCAGGGTGATACTATTTCACCAAAACTCTTCAGCGCCACCTTCGAAATCATCATGCGACAATTAGAATGGGAAAAAATGGGAGTGAAGATAGATGGCCGGCAACTACACCACCTACATTTCGCTGATGATATCGTTCTAATAACACCAAACATCAGCCAAGCAGCACAAATGCTGGCAGACTTTGACCGAGAATGTGGAAGGATAGGTCTACAGCTGAATCTCAACAAAACTATGTTCACGAGAAACGAACTAGTTTCAGGGGCCCCATTCACTCTCAATGGAACGAACATCTCTGAATGCAACAGTTATGTGTACCTAGGTCGAGAAGTCAACATGATGAATGACCTGAAACCTGAGTTGAGCAGGAGGAAAAGAGTGGCATGGCTTTAAAAACATCGAAACAATAGTCAAAAGAACAAAGAACCTCCTGCTACGGGCACACCTCTTTGATTCCACCGTTCTCCGTGCATTGACATATGCCTCAGAGACCTGGGCCTTACGAAAACAGGATGAGAATACCATTCAGGTCTCCCAAAGAGGAATCAAAAGAGCCATGTTTGGAATATCACGCCTCATTCAAGTGAGAGAGGGAATCCGGAGTTCCGACCTCCGTCGCTATTCTAAAATCAAGGATGCTGTCTCATCTGCCAGAACATCAAAAATCAGATGGACTGGTCATATAATGCGATCTGGAGATGACCGTTGGACTAGAGCCGTTACCGATTGGATCCCACGGGACACCAAAAAGATCGCGTGGCCACCCACCTGCAAGATGGTCAGACTTCCTTATCAGGACCCTAAACAAACAATTCGAAGCTCTCAATATCCCCAAAACAGACAGATGCCATTGGGCTACACTGGCACGTGACAGGGTCAAATGGAAACATTACTGGAGCCCGCTGGAGCAAATCGATGAATAACAGGATATCAAGTGATCAAGTGATCACCATGGGATATACAATTACAAAGATGTTCATGTTGCATGAAATAATTTTAGATGTGGTTTTAAGGACAAAAAGTGCTTTCTTTATAATAAGATTCACTGAAAAATAAGAACACCAAGAAGTTTCACTATAATACAAAGTTGATTATGTGGTTGATTCTAAGATCTATAGCAATATGCTCTTAGAGTTCATGTTTTTAACATTGATGAAGAACAGCAAAATATAATTCCTTATTTTTAACATTGATGAAGAACAGCAACATTTAGGCATACTGCTTAAATTTTTTAAAAGATGACTTTCTTTTTTTCCAGTTCAACATAGATACTTAAGACCGTTATATTAATATGATTTGGAACAGGACATACATTTAAAAGGACACCACATTTGGGGCCAGAATGATAGCACCAATCCCTGGCACCACATGAGTACAAAGCCAGGAGTGAACCCTGAACACCACTGGGTATGGCCAACCCTCGACTCCAAAAAACCTACACAGATATATTTATTTTTATTATCCCATCACCACAGTGACTGCTAATACGTTTCATTCTTCTCTGTGGTAAATTTTATATATAGATTCTTTTGAAAATTTCTATTTTCTTGTTAATATTTTTGTTTTATTTGAGGAAACAGAGGAACACTCTAACACGTTAGTCTGAACTCTCTACATGTGAGATAGAGTACCTACATGTGTGCATATATGCAATCATAATCATTCTCCTAATGCTAGAAATAGAAACTATATCTAGTAATGGGGAGACTTCAACATGCACTGTCATCACTGGATAAATCCACTACACAAAATATCAGTAAAGATACAAGGTCCCTAAATGAGGAACCAGAGAGCTGGGACTCGTGTATTTACACAGGGCCTTCCATCCTGAAAAGCTGAATGTAAAATTTGCTCTAGTGCACACAGAATATTCTCCAGGATATCACATTTTAGGATGTAGTCTAGCTTACATAAATTCACAAACGTAAGAATTAAAACCAAACACCCTATCAAACCACAATCAATGCCCTTTTTGAAACGAACCATTACATTTACACTCAACACATCAGATAAAGGGTTTATATATAGGGCATATAAAGTACTCACAAAGATCAACAACACTAATAACAATAAATATGAATATTCTATCAAAATGTTGAGAATAAATGTATAGGAACTTCTCTGTGGAAGACAAACAAATGGCCATCAGTGCATGAAAAACTTCACTCAGTGATACTCAGGGGTAACTCCTGGCTCTACACTCAGGAATTACTCCTGTCAATGCTCGGAGAACCATATGGGGTGTCAGAAATTGAACCCAGATCTACTGTATGCAAGACAACCACCCCATCCACTGGACTACCTCTCCAGGCACTGTATATCATCACTTAGTATTAGGGAAATATAAGTCAAGATGACAATGAGGTACCACCAGTGGGTACGGCACATATAAAAAAATACTGGGAACAATCTATTGGCGAGGATGTGGTGAAAAGGAACTCTCACCCATTGTTGGTGGGAATGTTGTCTGGTCCAACTATGGAAAACAGTAAGGGGGGCTCCCAGTAAACTCAGAATTGAGCTCCCCTATGACTCAACAATTCTACTTTTGGGTATCTTTCTCCAGGACAGAAAAAATCATTCATTGAAAAGAACATGAGGGCTCGCGCCGAGCCCAGCTGACGATGGGATCCCGAGGAGGGCAGATGGGTTTTGGGTGTTGGCCCATCGCCTCTGGGGGTCCCGGAAGCAGCCAGATGAAACTCGCCCATCACACTAGCCACCGTCTTCACTGTCCGGACGCTGAGAAACTGCCTGACGACCAGATCAACAAAGCAAAACCAGTTCAAGCCCAGATCGGCCGCGCGGTCCACTAAAAATAGTGAAACAGTAATGTCTTTTAATGCACTGTATTCCACGAAGAGCAGGAAAGTTTATCGGGAAGGAGATATAAAGACGAAAAGAAATGACATACAGAATCTGCCAAGTAGTTGAGGTGCGGGGGGGGAGGGAGGTGGGGGACATTGGTGATGGTAGATGGGTTTGGGTGGAGGGATGGGTGTTGGAACACTGTAGATCTAAAACTCTACATGAGCATCTTTCAATTGTATGTCTGAAATGGTGTAATAATATTTGGGGGAAAATAATAAAATTAAAAAAAAAAAAAAAAGAAAAGAACATGAGTATTGGTCTTCAGTAGGAAATATGCCACATTGGCGGGAGGGGGGAGAATAAGACAGGGAGGAGGCAACATCTACGGTGGAGGGAAGTGTTGAACCTTGAGGAGGAGATGGTGCTGAGAAGTGGTAGGTAAAGTGTTATGTGCAAAACCCTACCAGCAGCAGTATAGTAAACCACGATGCAGAAATGTATTTTTAAAAAAATGCGTCTTCAAGAGGCAGACTGGTGGGTGGGAGGCAAATATGGAAAGGGGGTATTAGCGGAGGGAAGTGGACACTATTGAAGAGATTGATGTTGAAACATTGTATGCCTAAACTCCAATCATGAATAATTTTGTAATTCATGCTGACTAAATAAAAAATGTCACACAAGTAAAGGCAGGCTCTGATCTACTTTACAGTATTTCTGCAAACTGGTCTTTCTACTAAAACTAGAAATGTGGTTGCTCTCATCTGAGCTCATTTCTACATGTAAAACAGACTTGAAGTTTTATGTATAGACCATACACCTGACGGTTAAGTTTTCGTGAATAGCTTTAGATCACTAAACATTTAAAAACATGTTTAGTGATTAAAAAAAAAGTGCCATCTAACACTGGCACTTTTCACCTATGTGTTGCACTTAACTGGTTCCAATTAAGGCTCTTACCTGACATGTCGATACGTTAGTTCCCTCATAGGTATACCCTTCTGCGCATGACACAGACACTGGCTTATTCACACTGAAATCATCCCCATGAACAAGCAGACATGTTATGTTTGTAGGTAGAGAACATTTTAAAGGGCTGCATGAGATGGTCTCCGGGAACCATTTTCCATCTTTCTGGCAGGTAAATGTATCTATATCTGTGTCCATCCTAAAACCTTCCAGACATCTGCAAAAGCAAAAGTCAGTGTTTTAAAGAGAGTACAATTGATGAAGGTTTAAGAGACATGAAACATGATCCATCAAAATTGATTCAAACCTCAGGTGGACTAACTGTCATGCGAAAAAGACCAATACAACCATGATAACCAGACCAATCCTTATTGATCCATATTAAAGATTAGCCAAGGCAAAGTTGCTTCAAAAGCCACTATTGTTATTTGTCCGCATTGTGTACAATATCACAAATGAATCCATTTGGGTGGCCTCTCCAGCAGTGCTGGGGTCCTTGGAACCACTCCTGATATTTTGCCCTTTGTGCAGACCCAGTGGTTCAGTACTTGGAGTCAGGTGGTGCTGAGGTGCAGTTGCACTGGGAGCTTCCAGGGACACATTCATCATGCGTGGGGCCACGCTTAGTGGAGTACGGGGGTGGGGGGACCCTGCAATGCTGGGAATCAAATTCGGAGCTTCCATGGTCAGGCATGTGCTTTAGACCTTTGAGCTAACTTCTGGGACTGCTGAATTGATTTTTACTCAAAACACAGGTACAACTGGGGGCTGGAGCGATAGCACAGTGGGTAGGGTGTTTGCCTTGCATGTGGCCAAGCCAGGTTTGATTCCCAGCATTCCATATGTTCTACCGAGCAGCATCAAGAGTAATTCCTGAGTGCAGAGCCAGAAGCAATCACTGAACATTGCTGGGAGTGACCCAAAAAAAGAATTAAAAAAGAAGCACTTATAACTCAAGAAATTCTACAAAGTTCAAAATGGAATCAATGATAAGAATATAATAAAATTAAAATTTATGAATATTTCGTTTGGGATCATGCCTGGAGGTGCTTGGAGGCTATTCAGGCTACAATACTTGGGATGCTCAGAAGACTGGTCTCAACGTAATCAACAGTTATTAGAAATTTATTTTTGTGTCAAACACTTTTCTAGGTTCTTTATGTGAGCCATTTATTTTAATCCTGATTACTATATATTACCATGTAACATCTAACTGGGTGTTCAAACTAAAATCCGCCAAACTTTAAAACTATGATTTTTTTTAAATTTGTATTTATTGGTTTAGTATATGTTCATAGAACACTTACTAAATTCCAGTCACAGCTAGCAGTGTGCTCTACAGCTGTTCAATTCCTTTAGTCCTTGTGTCAACGTTATTGAGCTCATTACCTCTCCCATTTTGAAGATAATGAAATGATGCTATAGATTAAGTAATTTCCCAAGAAATGACAGAATGGAGACTCCTAACTAGGGAATATGGCTCTGGAGTACAAGTTATAGTACTATAATTCATCACTTTTTTAAATTAAATCATTTAATTAGGTAGCATTCATTACATGGTATTATAGGTTAGCTAGGAATCAGAAGTTTTGTAAAAGTGGAATGATTTGTTTATCTCAGTATTTTCCAAAATCCGCCCAGGTATGCTGGTCCAGAGAATCTCAGACATGGGGCAGAGCGGTTCCTTGCTCTCCCTGTGCCCAGCCATTCATGAGGCAGTCGGGAGGCATGGTGGGTTCCAGCCTTGGCCCACCACCCCGGCAGAACCTCACAACAAGCCAGACGACCCCCCCACTCCACTCCATGGGCGCCGCCATTTTCCACATTGGACTTCCCTCTCATCAGAACTCCACCCAGCCGACCAGCCCATCACAGCCCGGATCATCGACACCCACCCTGGAGCAGCTACTTCCTCAATCGGCCCAGGTATGCTGGTCCAGAGACTCTCAGACATGGGGCAGAGCGGTTCCTTGCTCCTCCCCTGTGCCCAGCCGCTCATGAGGCAGTCGGAGGCATGGTGGGTTCCAGCCTTGGCCCACCACCCCGGCAGAACCTCACAACAAGCCAGACGACTTCCCCACTCCATGGGCGCCGCCATTTTCCACATTGGACTTCCCTCTCATCAGAACTCCACCCAGCCGACCAGCCCATCACAGCCCGGATCATCGACACCCACCCTGGAGCAGTTACTCCTCAATCGGCCCAGGTATGCTGGTCCAGAGACTCTCAGACATGGGGCAGAGCGGTTCCTTGCTCTCCCTGTGCCCAGCCGCTCATGAGGCAGTCGGGAGGCATGGTGGGTTCCAGCCTTGGCCCACCACCCCGGCAGAACCTCACAACAAGCCAGACGACCCCCACCCACTCCATGGGCGCCGCCATTTTCCACATTGGACTTCCCTCTCATCAGAACTCCACCCAGCCGACCAGCCCATCACAGCCCGGCTCGCAAGCGCCAAGCGGCCGCGTGGTTCATCAATAAAGGCTTTATTTGGAGGTGTTTATAGAGTATGCCTCCCGCACGGCAAGCCTAGCAAGCTGCTCGTGTTGTATTTGATATGCCAAATGCCAGTAACAATTATATTAGATCATTCTCATGACCTAATATAATGGTTTGAGGCTCTTTATGTTCCTGTACCAAGCCGATGCCCTTGGCTCTACAGCATGTGACAGGACATATTGAGATATTACTGGTGCCCGCTCTAGCAAATAGATGATTAACGGGAAGATCGTGATCGTGATCGTGATTTTCCAAAATGGGATTCTCTCTTCTTGGTGGTGCTGGAACAATCCAGGAGGGCAGTAGTAGCTTCAGGTGCAATTGAGAGCACTTTATGTTCTCTTAGGGAAGGCATTTTCCAGAAGGTTGATAGATGATTGTTTTCAGAAAGGGGATGATAGGTTCAGTAAATATGGGAGGCTGGTTTATTTGTTCCTTAAATGTAATGAACACACAAGATCTAACTAATAGGAAAGTCTTGAGAAATAGGGGATGCTCTGACTTCTCAAGACATCTTAACAACACATGAGCATCCTAACAGAAAATTTAAATTGCATTTTAACAGCAAGGAATATCTTTTGCTTTTCTTCTCAGACCATGATATTTTGTTTTTATTTTTATTTGCAGGGGTGGGGGTTTTATTTTATTTTATTTTTTTTTTGCAGAGGTGCTCAGGGCTTACTCCTGGCTCTGAGTTCAGGGATCACTGATGGAGAAGCTCAGGGACCCATATGGGGTTCTGGGAGTTAAACCTGGGTTTGTTAGATGTAAGGCAAGTGTCTCACCCACTGCACCATATCTCCAACCCTAATTCACTACCCTTTAGTTTTCCTACCATTGATGATCTTCCCTTGGTTCTACTTTTTAACACAGTTAAGAGCAAATGACTTAAATCTCCACATCAGACTTCCTAAGAAGATCTGTTGAACTAGTAATATAATCTAAGAAGCTAATGTGTGAGGAATAATCCATAACTCCTTCAAATATGTGAATAAAGTCTAAACTGACAGAGTTGAAGGATCTTTGGACATTATGGGTATTTATTTTAATAAAAATATTTGTAATTTCATTCTATATATCTTTTTTTGGAGTGGGGCCACATCCAGTTGTGCTCAGAATTTTTCTCCTGGCTGTGTTCATGCCTTATTCCTGGATGTTCTGGGATGAGCATGTATGATGCTAAGGATCAAACCTGGGATGGCCACAAGCAAGGGAAGACCCTTATCCAAGGTTGGTCCCTATCTCTTTGCCCTTAGAGCATCTCCCTTTTATACTGATTTATAAAACTTGTGCTTTTCTAGTCAAATTCCTCAGATTTTGCCTTATTTACCCAACACTATATGCATAAATATAATTATATAAATATGAAGTGATATCCTAAAGAAATTTACAAAATGATATATCTTTAAAAATCTTATGATTTAGGAGATATTAAAACTAATGAGCAGCTCTTGCTCCATGAAGCTCAGCAGAATTATAATTATATTAAGAACTGTAATTTAAAATAAAGGAATTAATTTTGAAAGTCAAGGATTTCTACATATTCATGGATAGAATAAAGTCAAGAATCAAAGCTTCAGTGTTCTGGATAACTGTCAGAGATGGAGTTTTCTACCTAATTAGCTAAAACTTTGACCAATCACTTTTCCACTTATAATCCTCCACTTGAACTCCATGGAGACTCCAGGAGCCATGATCTTACCTGAGTTTCACTTTACTTTCAAAGGTGTGTTCCTCTCCAATTGTCACAGCATTGGCCACAGATGGTGGTGGTCCACAGGAGACAGGCTCACAGGCTGGATAAGGCTGGCTCCACGACCCTTTCTCTGTGCAAAACAGATCTGAAGGTCCCTGTCTGATATACCCAGATCTGCAGTTGTAAGTTATACCATTTTCCTCCAAAGAGCTACTTTCACTGACAAATGCATTTGATATAATTGGGGAGGGCCACAGACAGGATGTTCACAGCGTGGAAGACCAGAACTCCACTGGCCGCTGGCTTCACAAACGATTTCAGAAAGTCCCAGCAGCTTAAAACCTTTGAAGCAATGAACCTGGACCGCCTTTCACAACCAAAGTCTGTTCCATTAACAGCTCCATTTGGAATTACAGGTGTGGAACACCTACAAGGGAGGCAGGAGGGTGGGCTGCCACTCCAGGAACCATTGGAGAGACACTGTCTTGAAGGATTTCCATGGAGCTTAAAACCAGAAAAGCACTGATACTGTATACGCCTCCATGAACAAAAGAAAATCCATTAGGGAAACCCTGGGGAAGTTCTTCGGGAGGTCTGCAGTTGAGTGGCTTACAGAGAGGGAGGCTCTGCATCCCAGTTGCCATCTGATTGACAGATGAGCTTTGAGGCACCGTATAACATGTAGCCTTCATGACACTGGAATACCACTTCCTTACCAAAGCTATAGTCCAGACCATTCATCACCCCGTTTTCTACCTTTGGTGGGATGGCACATTTAACAGGCACACAGATGGGAGGGGCTCCACTCCAATGTCCATCCTCAAGACAAATACGACTCTTGGCTCCCTCAAGGGAGAACCCTACAGTGCAAGTGTACTCAACCTTATTTTGGAACGTGTACTTGTCTCCTTTCACCTGAGCATTGGCTGATACTAAGGGTGGGCCACAATCCACAGGAAGGCAAATCGGCTCCTCCTCATCCCAAGTTTTGTCTTCTTGGCATGTTCTCTTCTTGGTGCCATTCAATACATAGCCAGGATTACACTCATAGTACAACACACTCTGATATGAGTAATTGCTTCCCTTGATAGAGCCATTCAGAATTGAATTTGGTTTTTCACATGAAATGGCTTCGCAGGATGGGGAAGCACCACTCCACTCTTTGTTTTGTAGACAAAGTCTTATGTCAGAGCCCACCAGACTGTAGCCAGGTTTGCAGCTATATTTTACAGCGCTGCCCATGGTAGTCTCTGTGAAGTGTAAGAAGCCATTTTCTGGCGCAGTGGGCATGCCACACTCAATTGAAATGCAAGACGGAGCACTGCCATTCCAAATGCCATCTTCTTGGCAGATCAGTAAAGGATTCCCCAAAAGTTCGTACCCTGGATTACAGCTGTATAAAACCATGGTGCCATACAGAAAACTTGCTGGATGTATATTTGAAGATTCCTTCCCATTTCCCCAGGTTTTAGTGACTGCTTCCACACGGTGAGAAGGGCGAGGAGTCGGATATGGGACTTCCATCATGTCTTCTTCTTGGTCAAAATATCCTTGACCATCTTTGACTTTAGTACAGTCACCAAAATCTATGTGAGGAGGGAGACCACAGTCTATGGGTATACATGTTGGGATTAAGCTTGACCATCCTGACTCTTCACAGGTCTGCATGGCATGACCTGATACCTGGAACCCAGGAATACAGCTATAGATGATCATGGCGCCATAGCTATAATCTGCACCTTCCACAAAACCATTTTCAATGGGTTGTGGGGGACTACAGTGGATGGCACTGCAAGAGGGGACATCCACATCCCAATCGCCTGTCTCTAAACAGGTCAAGGCTTTATGACCTTCCAGTCTAAAGCCTCGGTCACAAGAGTATGTAACAGTTTGCCCATAGTATAGGTTAGTATAGGAGAATTTGCCATTCAAAATCTCCTTGGGCTTTGGGCACTCAATGGGTTTACAACTGGGTTTCCCTCCAAGCCATTGACCGCTTTCTCCACAAAGGATGGTAGTATTTCCCACCAACTCGAAGCCTGGCTTGCAGGTATAGAGAGCTGTGCTAAGATAAGCAAGACCTTGCACATCAATGATGCCATTGAGGATTTCTTCAGGTTGGGGGCACTCTACAGGAACACATTCTGGTAGAGGAGAGCTCCAGGTACCATCAGCTTGGCAGAAGATGGTAGTGTCTCCTTTCAAGAAAAACCCATCCACACAAGAATACTTGACTGCACTTCCAAAATGAAGAGAAGAAGGAGCAGGCACACCAAAAGCTATCAGGGGAGGTGGAAGGCAAAGAACCATTTTACAAACAGGAAAGGAATCATTCCATTGAAGGGATGGCAGACATTTGAGAACCGAAGGTCCCTGTAGGGCATGGCCTTCTTTACAGGAAAATGTCACCACGCCCACTCTCAGTCGCCAACTCCTTCAAGATGAGTTGGTTTTCCAGAAGTGGAGGCTCTGCACATTTGGCGGGCACACACTTTTGGTTTGGCTTCTTATTCCATTTGCCAGATTTCTGGCACGTCCAAGAATGATCACCAATAAGCTCATAGCCCTCATTACAGAAAAACTGGACTTTGGAGCCCACTTCAAAATTGTCTCCTTTCACATAGCCGTTCTGGATGGGGGAGGCTTCCCACAGTTGAGAGGGACACAGGCCAGAGGGGCTTCACTGTACCAGTGGCGATTGGCTTGGCAGACAAACACAAGACTTCCAACTGGTTTATATCCTGGATTACACCGATATCTTGCTTCACTCTCAAAGATCTTGCCAGTGGTATGCTGCACAAGAGGGAGAAAACAGATAGGTATAATCTTCATAAAAATGATAGAATTAACTAAATATATTAAATAGCAAGAAAAGAAAAACGAGAGAAACAGGAGGTCAAATTTTACCTTCCTGTTTGCAGAAACATTTAACATTTACCACATAAAGATCAAGCCTATAAGTTGATAATTGATAGAGCAATACTCCCCAATTTAAATTACTTGAAAAGCTAAAAAATAGACTTGCTGACTGAAACAACTATTCGTTATCTTAATTGCAGCAAAGGAAACACACATCTGTACATTCACTGTTAATGCTGATAGATAATGGAAAAAGCAAGCAAAATATTTTCAGCCTCAAAAAGCTTACAATACTCACATTCAACAGACTTAAAACACTGTCATAACATAAGCATGGGAAATAAAAGTAGAGCTTTATGTTTGAAACAAATATTTAATATTCAGGACCTCAGCATTCAAGTAAATATGTGAATACGATAATAGGTCACTTTCACTTGTATCACTTATCTTCCTGTTCATTGATTTGCTCAAGCAGGTGTCAGTAATGTTCCATTTGTCCCTGTGGAGTGCTAGTGTAGCCCAAGGGCATCTTCACTCTAGGAACACAAAGAGCCTCAAATCATTTGTTCAGGTCATGGGAATGAGGTCTATTATTGTTACTATTTTTGGCATATCGAATACATCATGGGTAGCTTGCCAGGCTTAGCCATGGAGGTCACTTTTAGGTAATACGAAAGGTGAATGAGCTATGAAAACTTTTTAAAAAGATGATCATGTGGGGCCGGAGCTATAGCCCAGCGGGTAGGGCGTTGTGTTTGCACATGGCCGGCCTGTGCCGGCCCGGGTTCGATCGCTGGCATCCCATATGGTCCCTCGAGCACTGCCAGGAGTAATTCCTGAGTGCAGAGCCAGGAGAAATCCCTGAGCATTGCCGGGTGTGACCCAAAAAGCAAAATAAAATAAAATAAAAATCAACTGAAGATGTGCCCACCTTGTGGGGCTCTTGTTTAAAAAAAAAAAAGATGATCATGTTTCTCTATTAGTGGTAGGTAATGATGATATTCAAGTTCCATGTGATAGTGAATTTCTTAGATTTTGAACATCATCATTTGTTTTGTTTACTAATTAACTGCATAAGGACCTAATATACATGTAAGCATCATGACATCACAGACCAAATGCATATTATTAAATAAGACTGAATATGCACTGTGAAATGCTAGATTGTCAATATTTACCTGGCACCTAGTAGAGCTCTAGCAATACTTGTTAAATAAAAAATTTCTATTTACTTTTTATGGAATGTTAACTAGCAAATCTGCTAAAAATCTATTGCTATCATGTTGATGTTGTTTTTGATAATGAAATATAAGAGGAACTATGTGTAACTGTTTATAAAAGTGTTTAGAGCATTATCTATTTCAAATGGTCCTTGATTTGGGATAACAGGCTTTCACTCCCACTTTCTTGATGGACAGTGAGAAAACACTGCTGTGACATCAGGACATGTGTGGGTGTGACTTAACCTTTGTCCATCTTGGTGACATTGCCTTTAGGTGACTCAATGAAAAATGCCAAACTACATAATGCAACATAATGATGAGTTATCACATCTTTGTCTAAAAATGAGGTGATCATAGATTTTTCTAGGTTCCATTTAGACCTTGCTTTTTATAAAATATCGTCTATATTTTAATATTATGTAAGAGAAATCATCATATATATTTTGTAATATGGCTTTTTTTGCTTTTACATTATATGTTAGAGAAGTTGACGATGATAGCCTTAGATAGTACTGGATTTTAGGATAAGGTCCTTCCTAGGATCTTTCACGTTTATACACTGTATACAGTTCTAGGCAGATTCTAGCCATGGCCCGTCATCCCAGTGAACCTAGCAGGAAGCCAGAGGAACCCTCACACCATGAGGTCAGTCATTTTCAACATCCAGACTCCACAGCTCTTCAGAGCTCCACCCAAGAGAAAAATATGATCTTTCCCTATTGAGTTTCATCAGTAAATGCTCAAGATGAGAGTCTTCTACTGTGAGTATACCACCTACATGGAAGAGCCTGGCAAGCTACCCGTGTTTTATTTGATATGCTAAAAACCAATAACAATTAAGGACCTCATTCCTATGACCTGAAGGAATGGTTTGAGGCTCTTCCTGTTCCTGGAGCAAGCAGATACTCTTGGGCTACACTTGTTTGCAACAGGACTATGGAGATATTACTGGTGCCCACTCGAGCAAACCGATGAACAATGGGAAGACAGTGATCTGTCTTGGAGTAACTTCTTTAAAGTTAAATAGTATTTAATGAAAATGAAGTATTTGGACTTTGTAGTTAAGGCTGAGATATTGCTACCAAGTGCTCTAATATCTGCATGCTAATCAATGTCAAATGCTATATGTGAAAAGAACAATCACTGACTTCTGAATCACTTCCAACTGATAGCTTGAGCTACTTCTGTTTTCAACAATTAATCTGTTCACTGTGTCTGCTTTTCAATCCTGGGTTAACCATAATGGGCTGCCTTGGTAGGTGAGAGAAGTCACGGACCACTTGCTCATCAGATACACTTACCTCCAGAAAGCCATTCTCAACCTTCGGTGGTTCATTGCAGGAAACAGGGTGGCATGTGGGAATGGGGCTACTCCACTGTCCTGTGGCTGCACAGGTGCTTTTCTTTTCCCCTTTGATATAGAAGCCTTTGTTGCAGCTATAAGCCACCATAGCTCCAAAACTGTAGTTGGATCCACTTGCATGACCATTCAGGATGCTGGGTGGCTCTCCACAACGCACGGGGATGCACTGGATGGACATGGGGGAAGGGCTCCACTCTCCGCCTCTCATGCATTCAATCTTTGCTGAAGTGTTCAGTATGAAACCATCCATGCATTTGAAACTCACAATGGAGCCTATTGCAAACTTTGCTTTGTTCACAGATTCCAAGATGCCGTAGGAAACAGACGGAGGGTTTTCACAGAAATGAGCAATACAACGAGGCACAGTCTGACCTTCTGGAGGAACCCACTTGCCCTGAGCATTGCAGAGGAGCCGGGAATTGTCTGCCAGGCTATAGCCGCCTGAGCAGTAGTAGAATGCAATGTCTCCAAACAAGCGATGGGCAGTCTCTGGAGAGGCATGGTCCACGTTAGGTGGCTCATCACAGGACACAGCCAAACACTGCTGGTCACTTCCGCTCCACTTGCCATTAGCCAAGCATTCAATGGTATCAGGACCAGCGAGGGTATAGCTGTGGGATTGAAGGGAAAGGAACAAGAAGTCAGTACAGGTACAGGTAAAGATATTTGCATCTGCTTATTTGTTTTATTGTTTTGATCTTCTGAACGGTGACTTCAGTTTTATGCCTGAAGAAGGTATTTGCTACTTGAATATAGAGCTTATTGTTTGAGATGTTGACATATATTTTGTTCAATACTAATGTTTGTTCAAATATTAACGTTTGTTCAAAAAAGGAACAGGATTTAAAACTTTTTGTTATTAAAGGAACTCTAAAGATGGCTACACATTTCTTAAAATGAGGAGTTATGATTCCATTTGATTCATTTTAAAATTGGGTCTTAACTGCTTTTAGATAGTTTCAGTTGGTTGATTTTTATTACTAGTCTTTGAAATAAGTCTGAGGAACCACTTGTAGTTGATGTAAAAGTCACATTTACACCTATAAGCAGTGAACTTTAATGCTGTCTTTATACTTTCAGTTTCTCATGTTTCTTATATCTTTAACCATGTGGTTAGTGTTAAAAGCTATATTCTCCATGTGACTCTGCTGTTCAACCAGTATGAATAAGAACCTGGCAAGCTACCCGTGTTGTATTTGATATGCCAAATACCAGTAACAATTATATACCTCATTCCCATGACCTGATGGAATGGTGTGAGGCTCTTTATGTTCCGGGAGTAAGCAGATGCCCTTGGGCTCTATTAGCATGTGACAGGACATATGGAGATGTTACTGGAGCAAATTGATGATGAACAGGAAGACACGTGATACAAGTGAAGAAGTGATTTCTTTATGAACAAGGTGTTAGCCCCCATATGACAAGCTGCAAAATCCTTACAATATTTTCAAGTGCTCTCTCCATGAGTTAGAACAAATTACTAGGATATTTGACATTATAATAATTACTTGTGAGTCATCTTATTTTCATTCAGTCTATCTGAAGGGAAGGATGACCGAAGTTTTAAAAGAACATTTAATATCTGATGAGTCCATCATATGCCACCAATAAAAGGTAAGGGGACTAGATAATTTGGCACCTAA
Source organism: Cryptotis parvus (assembly GCA_021461705.1). Classification (NCBI taxonomy): domain Eukaryota; kingdom Metazoa; phylum Chordata; class Mammalia; order Eulipotyphla; family Soricidae; genus Cryptotis; species Cryptotis parvus. Next base: position 206,932 of record JAJIBD010001911.1, read on the forward strand.
TTTAATCTTGGTGAGACATATTAATTTCTTCATTTCACAGATGAGTATCTGGTAATTAGAGCAGGCCTAGAGTCACAGTACTGCGAGAAGTCGAGTAAGGTTTTGGTTGGTGTAATGGATTCTAATACACCTCTTTTTAGTCCTTTTTGAAATTATGTGTGATCAATGATAATTGTAGATTTCCTGTGCAATTTGTTTCGCAGTGCCACTAGTGCAAATTATGTGAATTGTTTGTTATCTTTTACTCAGCAAAAAGTATTCTTAAAATATACATGTATTAAAAGTAAAAATATAAAAATAAGTAACTATATTTATACATTATATTCAGGTTATATATTTACATTATACTCATAATATATGTATATATATGTGTATATATACATATATATATATATTCACAATATATTCACTTGTTTGGGGTCCATACCTGGTGAAGCTCAGGACTATTAGGGACTATTTCTTGGTAGCAGATTACAGATAACAGTCTACATTCTAGAACTATAGTAGAATATTCTGGTTTCTGGAAGCATTATACAGGATTAAAAGATGATTGTTTGATGCTTTCAGTTTGTGCTAAGCTTGTTAGATTTGGCAGAAATAGAACAAAATGAAGATTATGTTACCTATCTTGAGTTGTTTTAAAACTGCAATATTTTATTTGTGTATTTATCTTTTTCTTTTTGGCTTAACTGTCGTGAAACATTCCTGGCCTTAACGGTGATATATTTTAGAGGAAATAAACTACAAACAAAATTGACAAACATTACTTTTGTGTTTTCTTGCTGAAAGTTTTACAATTAGAAAATACTAAAAGACCTGGAAATCAGCATTGTAGGTAATTTATAGTTTTAGGGTTTTCATTTTAATGAAATGTGACACATACACAGGGCAGAGCTGCTACCTGCTCTTCCCGGTTCATCAGTAAATGAATAAACTGGGAGCCTACCAACTACCGAGACACCCACACGCAGAGCCCGGCAAGTTACCCGTGTCATATTCAATATGCCAAAAACAGTAACAATAATAGACCTCATTCCCATGACCTGAACAAATGGTTTGAAGCTCTTCATGTTCCTGTAGCGAACAGATGCCCTTGGACTATGCTACAGGGATGAATGGAGAAGTTACTGGTGCCTGTTCTACAAACTGATGAACAACAGGAAGACAAGTGATACAAGTGAATCAGAGTGACTCCTGACAATGTGGTGCTGGGAATATGAACTGGGGTCAGTGAGATACAAAGTATCTTAACCCATATATTATCTCTCCAGTCCTCCTCAAAGATTATTAAGTCATTAATTAGCAAATATTTCATCTAACTCCCTTTAAGCTTTATGAGTTGTCTGTCAGTGGTGATAGAAAAAATTAGGTCCCTTTACTCTAGTTAAAAAGATGTATGAATTATACTGAAAATAGGAAGATCAAGGAAAGAGATACATCTACCCTACCTATTATCATCTATCATCCTATGGATGGAAGTAGGTCGCAAAATGAGTATTCATGGCTACCCCAAGGCTGATCACAGTCTCCAGTTAGGATATGCTGCGTTCATAGCATCAGATGAACTAAGCTCTTTGTGTAGTACTATGAACTGCACACATTTTCAGATGGTATTTATCTTAGAAGATCAAGGTCAGCATAAAATAACAACATGCAGAAAGAAATTTTATTATTAAAATCTCCTTCATTCCCTGCCTGAGTGTCTGTTTTCTACCGTTCTTGTGTAGGTTGTGCTCTGGGTGGAAGTTCCACTTGTAGAGGCTCCTGATGTTTTATGGCATAATTTACATCTTCCCCCACACTTTGAAGCATGCATCATTATTTTCATGGGTCCCTTTGATGTTGCTAGCATATGTCACTAGCTGAAGTTCATAGACATCACCTGAGCCACCCCCTGATTTATTAGGATTTATTGTGACATCCATAAAGAACTTTATTTCATGGTGCAGATGCATGCCTCAAAAGGCAGAAGTATCTGTTTCCAGAACATTCTTATTTCTTGAAGTCTCTTCAGGACACACACATTGTGTTTCATAATGTGTTTTGGCAGCCCCTGCTAAGGCCTCTAACCCCTGATCTTCTGGAAAATCTCCATCAACTACTTTTTAATGGAAAATCACAGCAAAGCTTTCTTGTAATGGAATATTGCCACAAAATACATAGAGTAATTTTAATACCCAAATTTCAAAAAAAGTCCTTTCATTACTATTACCTTAATTTCCAAGAACCTACATACTCTATCTGACCTCAAATACTTATTTTTTTCTTTATGACTCTATTAGTACCTAGTCATTTCATAAATATCTCCAAGGGCTCATACTTGGAGTGATTTCCTTGCAGAATGCAAAACCAGTGCATGTTTTTGTTTATGTGTCCATATCTACCCCGCCCCAGCATCTTTTAAGCTCCTTCTCACTTATACAGTGGTTGCTGAAAAGAGCAAGGACAGATTTTACCTAAGGGAGTGGAAGGGGAGGAAAGCCCTCGAGATAAAATGGCTTCTGAGAGGAAGCATGAGAAGTAGAAAAGGAATCATTCCTGGAATAAAAGTAACAAGAGCAAAAAAGCAGAAGCATAATACAGCGAGGGCATCCTGGGAATGTATAGTGAGTATGGACATCTGAGCACCTGGAAAAGGAAGCAGTCGCCACCAGGATCTGTGTATTTGGGCTTTAATGGTGATGGGTGAAGATGGATGGGAAAGGCACAGAGTAACAGGGAGTAACTGGAGATAGTTTCAGGGACTGCTCCTTTGACAGGACTGCTCCTTTAAGTGTTTAGCAGAGAAAATGTACTAAACTAGAAAGATATTAAGTGGTTCATTAGTTAGATAGCCTAAAGAGTGTTGATTAATAAATCTAGTGGGCATTCAATATCTTCTGGATACCACAAAATTCCATGAATAGGGGCTGGAGAGATAGTCTAGTAGGTGGGGAGTTTGCCTTGCACATGGCCAACCCAGCATCCCATATGGTCCCCGAGAACCACCAGGAGTAAATCCTGAGTGCAGAGCCAGGAGTAACTCCTGAGCATTGCCAGGTGTGACCTGAAAAAGAAAAAAAAACACCAAAAAATCCATGAATAGCCTTATGTGCATCCATTTGTAAGCAACTGAGAACCACAGGGTGGGGAGTGTTAATAACCTTTGAAGATAATACTCTGTCGGGGAATACCGCGGGGTCCCCGACAGTGCTGAGAAGCGAAGTTCCCTTCTACCTCTGAAGCCGGAGGGGAATGGATGAAGACTCAGGAATCTGATGCAGTTTTAAAAGGCTTTACTTATCACAGGTTCAGGCATACAAGTCAGCAATAGGAGAAACACTGTGCTTAGGATTCCAGCTAGAACCCCAGACACATGTAGGCCAAGATGGCAGCCACCATGTGTTAAGGCCCTGTAAAGAGGAGACAAAGACCCCAAGAAGAGTGAAAGCTCACAAAAGAGAGAGCCCAAGAAGAGAGTCCAAAGAGAGAGAGAGGAAGCAGGCTGGTTTTATACCCTGCAACTCAGACCTCCCACTATTATGAGAAGCAGGAAGGGTTAAATGCCCTTAGGTAATTTCTCCCAGCACCTCACCTAGGCTCTATTATATGCTAATGTTTGGAGCCAAGATCTGCCTGGAAATACCTTATAGGGTAGAGAAGGGGGTTTCTGAGATGGCATGTCTCTGTACCAAAGACTAGTACTAATGCCAGTTAAATATTTCTCCAAGCCTTCACAAGTCTCGTCTACTTCACGGTAGTTTTGTATTTTAGTTGCCTTTGAATTATCAGGGAGCCATGCTTGCTTGCTTGGAGGCAAACAGCATTTCTCTCTGGTCTAATTACTTAGAGATCCAACGTGGACACGCAAATATGCTGGTAAGATCTACCTAGTCCCACGATGATTGTGGTAGCATGAGAGAATATTTATACCAGACAGTACAGAATACATGGTCAGATAAACTGCCACATTTAGACTACCCCCTATCTACGAAGTGACCTGCAGGAGGCAATCCAGGGCAGATGCAGAGGCTGTTAGAGGAGTCCTGCAACAATACTCAATTGTGATAAAATGGAAGGCCCTACACATAAATGACAAAGAAAAACAAGCATAAGTTAAGAGTAAAAATCTGGTCGCCGATGTTTGCAAATGTGATGGAACTTGGAGTTTCACTGAATATTACTGAATGCGCCAATGTGGTATCTTGAGAAGGGTTACTACATTTCCTATAAACTCATTTAGTGGGAAGAAAGGGATAATAATAAATGAGTATTTTAAAATAACATGTGCATTTCCTAGCTTAGCCTTTCCCTCTGTTACTGTTTATTGCACTTTGCATATGTCATTGTGTATTTTCTTCTGGGTAGCAAAACTGAAAATGATCTATAGCCCTATTGCAATAGACTCTTCAGAAAATGAGTCTGAGAGTGAACAGACATGAAATCAAGTTAATTTGTGAAAAGAAAAGCACAGATACATGGCTGAGGTGTTTAAAACATCTGTAGACCTTCACCTCCAATTCCTCACATCTGTCATCCTTACCAAGATCATGAAATTACCCATCAAGAGGGAAACTTCAAGAGGTGAAATTAAAGCTAATGCTTCAGACTAATAACATACCCATGAAGATGGGAATGAAGCTAATCGGAAAATAAATACGTCCTACTATATGTTGCTTTTATTTTTGTGTCACACCCAACAATGCTCAGGGGTTACCCCTGGCTCTGCACTCAGGAATTCCTTCTGATGGTACTTGGGGGACCAGATGGGGTGCCAGGGATCAAACCTGGGTCAGCTGTGTATAAGGAAAGAGCCCTGCTCACTGTACTATCACTCTGGTCCCTCTTTTCTTTTGGTGCTTGGGCCCAGTACATAGGGATACTAAGGGCTTTTGGATCTGCTCACTCCTTGTGGGCTTGGGGATCTATATGGGGTTCCAGGGATCAAGACCACATCAGCCACGTGCAAGGCAAGTACCCTAAGAACATTGGGTGGCTATCTCTATAGCCACCCAATTAGTTTCTTCACTTCACTTCACTTGTATCACTTGTCTTCCCGCTCATCATTGATTTGCTCTAGCTGGCACCAGTAACATCTCCATATGTCCTGTCACATGATGATAGAGCCCAAGGGCATCTGCTTGCTCCAGGAACACAAAGAGCCTCAAACCATTCCATCAGGTCATGGGAATGAGGTCTATAATTGTTACTGGTATTTGGCATGTCAACTATGACACCAGGCTCTGCCGTGCAGGTGGGATACTCTAGTTTCTTAATATACTAAAAATGGATTTTCTGAATGACAAAATAAGAAAAATTGTTAGTTCTTGCTGAGACAGAATCGTTATTATTCTTACCAAAGTGCTGTACCATTTCAATATGTCAGATGTCTGAAGCTGTGATAAGATTTATGAACATGTATTTGTTTATTTAAGAGAATCATTTATAAATGATAACATTGTGGGTGGAGCTCTGAGGGTAACATGCTTGCCTTGTATGAAGCCAACTCCAGTTTGATCGCTGGTATAGCACTTAGCTCCCTAAGTACTGCCAAGAATGTTTTTGAACACAGGGTCACTAGTAAGCTCTGAGCACTGCTGGGTGTGGTCTCCTATTCCTTCTTCTTCATGATCATACTTTGTACAGATGACTTTTCTTTTGGCTACCAAGTCAGGAAAATTTGGAAATGATACAAATCTAAAATATTGAAATTTAATTTTATTCTGTGTAACATTACAAAATGAAGGCAAGAGAAATATTCAAGGGACAATGTGAATGTTACTGGCGCCCGCCGAGCAAATGTTACTGGCGCCTGCTCGAGCAAATCGATGAATAACGGGATTCAAGTGATCAAATGTGAATTAAACATAGGTCATGCATATTGAAAACATTATAAAATTCCAAGGGAAAATGGCTCATTGCATATTATAATGGTTAATATACAGAATAATAGATTTTAGGATAAACTCACTGAAATACATTCAGATATCTGGAATATTTTTTAAAAAATCCTTAAAATGGGTGATTTTTAGTGATTTGATTCATTTATCTGACATATCCCTGGGAAGCTTTTTGAGAAAGCTAAAACTGGTGACTTTTCTTTTACAAAGAAGAACCAGTTTACAGGAGAAGAAAGCATAAGGAAGAAGCTTAAAGTGAGCAGCACACTAGCTATTTAAACAGCTGCAACAGAATCCAAAGCTGATATACTTGTTAGCCCTCAGCAGGAAAATTAATCCACATACTCGGATCACATAAGTAAAATAAGCAGCTGTGTACTGTACAGACACACCCCAAATCAGAAAACATACACAACACGATTTCCATTACAAATGAATGAATTCATACAAAGAATTAACATTAAAACTCTAATAATTAAGAAAAACATGGTCTAAAATGTCAAAAAAGGGAGCAGAGGCAGGGGCTGGGAGATGACAGAGCAGTGATGGTGCATTCCTGGCACCAAGTGGACCCCAAGCCTCAGTGGGTGCAGCTCTGGAGGTCCCGGAGCACCGCCGTGAATGACCATGGAGGCCCCCAGCACAACTGGAGTTGCCTAGGTGCTCTGTCACCTAACACCCAAGAAACATGGGGTAACATTGCACCTTTGGGTGCTGGTTGGCTGAGAATCACTAGTGAGGCCTTCAGGCCTTGTGAACACTGCTTGAGAGGCAGAAAAAAATAAAAATAAAAAAAACGAGTTGGGATGTGGTTGAACACCTGCTTGTGAGAGTGAGGGACTGGTTTTATTTCGACAATATTAATAAATACTACATAGCAGTGAAAACAAAATTAGCCATCTTACATATATCAACAAAACCATATCATCTTACATACATCAACAGTAAGTGGCACACCAGCTTCAAACAGACACTAAGAGAGTAAAATCACGAACACAAAAAATTCAAGCACACAAAGGTGCTTTGCTCCTGGGGAATAAGCACATATTAAAGATAAAACTTACACATGTGGGGGTTACAGCTATGGGGCTGCAGGTAATAGATGCTTGTCATGTATGTTGCCAAACCCATGTCTGATGCCTGACACCACATGGGACCCTGGGCCTGCCAGGTGTGCCCCTGAGCAAGCACATAGTCATGAGTGAGCCCTGAGCATAGTCGTGTGTGGCCCCCAAACCCAAACTGAGCAAACAGGCAAAATGCACACTTGTTCCTTCGGGCGAATGAGAAAGGAATGAGAACAGCCTTCAATTCTAATGATGATACTGGATTTGCATCATCTCTAGTGAGGGGGCTGGAGCAATAGCACAGCGGGTAGGGTGTTTGCTTTGCACACGGCTGACCCAGTTTGGATCCCGGCATCCCATATGGTCCCCTGAGCACCGCCAGAAGTAGTTCCTGACCAAAGAGCCAGGAGTAACCCCTGGGCATGGCTGGGTGTGACCCAAAAAAGCAAAAAAAAAAAAAAAAACTAAATGAATAAATAAAACAAATAAAAAAATTGAAAAGATCTCTAGTGATTATGGGCTAGGAGTAATAACTCAATGGGCTGGAGCATACGTTTTGCAGTCAGGAGGCCCAGGTTTGATTCCTGGCACCACATGAACGCTCAAGCACCTCCAGCCGTGATGCCTGAGCAAGAGCTAGAACTAGCTGCTGAGCACTACTAGGTATGGCCCAGAAACAAAAACATCTACAGTAGCCATGGCACAAACCTCACATGCATCTGATCTCGCAACAGATGCAAAGGTAATTCAAAACTAATTTATTTATTTATGTTTCTTCTCTGTACTCAAGACCCTAAAGGAACGGTTTGACGCTCTTCATATTCCTGAAGCAACCAGATTCCATTGGGCTACATTGGCACGTGATAAGGTCAAATGGAAATGTTATTGGCACCCGCCGAGCAAATTGATGAATAATGGGATTCAAGTGATCAAGTGATCAAAGTTTCTTGTCTGTACGTTTCAGATGTTTTATGGACTAGCTCATCAGACAGAAAGGCTAAGAACAGAAGCTTTCTCTACACCACCTGCCCTCCTAAGTGGACCAGGTTTATGTAAAGGGTATGAGATGGCTCTTCTCACCCACAGATCCATTTTCAGAAACAACAAAGCTACTTCCTTGTAGTTATTGTTTTTCTTAGGAAGAATATGCATATCAGTGATTATGGTTGTGTGTCCTTTATATTTATTTTATTCATGAGTGCTTCCCCTCAATTATTAAAATATTATAACTTTAGATAATAATGATCTGAAATATAAGCCCATCAACACTGGATTCCTGTACACAGAAGCATGGTTACACTGCGATTTTCAAAGCCTTTGGCAGGAACAATGTTGTAGGTGGCGGATTTGCTTTCCAGCTTTTCAGAGAAAAATATATCTCCCCTTGTCAACTTTGCCTAATTTTTAAGTGCTCTGTAACAAAAAAAGGAACCCACATGTAAGGAAAATCAGAACAATAAAAAAAATACCACCTCAGTTGTTAATTCCTAGTCATAATTTGAAACATTTATATTTGATAAGATTTCACAAATACTTAAAGAATCTTCAAAAGTCCTATCTATGCAGGTCACTAGGAACATGTTTTTAAATGAGTCCATTCACAGGACAGAGTTAATTTCTCTAATGATAGAAATCTAAAAGATTTCTTTTATTTTAAGCCAGAATTTCTTCTTCATTTAAAAAAGTCTGAAGATGGCACCTCAAAAGAAACAGTGATCAAGATACAAAGAGAGTTCACAGAATGGGAGAGAATATTTAGCCAATACCCATCTGATAAGGGGTTAATATCCAGGATATATCAGGCACTGGTAGAACTTTTACAAGAAGAAAACAGCCAACCCCATCAAAAAATGGAGAGAAGAAATGAACAGAAACTTCGACAAGGAAGAAATTCAAATGGCCAAAAGACATGAAAAAATGCTTATCATCACTAATCATCAGAGAGATGCAAATCAAGACAACAGTGAGATATCATCTCACAGCACAGAGACTGGCATATACCCAAAAGAGCAAGAACAATAAGTGCTGGCGCGGATGAAGGGAAAAAGGGGCCTCATCTATTGTTGGTGGGAATGTCAACTAACAGCCTTTTTGGAAAACAATATGGACATTCCTCCAAAGACTAGACATTAAGCTCCCATTTGACCCAGCCATATCACTCCTGGGAATATACCCTGGGAAGCCAAAAACACACAGCAGAAACACCATCCACACTTTTAGTTTCATAGCAGCACTATTCACAATAGCTAGAATCTAGAAACAACCAGTGTACCCGAGAACTGATGACTGGATAAAGAAGCTTTGGTACATACATCTACAGGATGAAATACTATGCAGCTGTTAGGAAAAATGAAGTTATGAAATTTGCCTATAAATGGATGAACATGGAGAGGATCATGTTGAGTGAAATTAGCCAGAAGGAAAAAGACAAATATAGAATGACTGCATTTATTTGAATGACATAAATATATGTATATACATACACACATATTATGATACCAATATCCAAGGTCAGGTGAAGCATGGATCAGGAGGTCTTGTCAAAGGTGGAAATTACCACAACCTAGAACTGGGCATTAAATACAGGCAAAAAGATACACATGATAACCTCTAAGTGTATGTATTCCAATCCACAATATATAAGGGGAGAAAGAGAGAGAGAGAAAGAGAGAGATAGAGAAGAGAGAGAGAAGAGATAAAGAACTTGCCATAGAGGCAGGCTAGGGAGGGGGGGAGGGAATTGGGGACATTGGTGGTGGGAAATGGGCACTGGTGGAGGGATGGGTGCTGGAACGCTGCATGGCCGAAACCCAAACATGAACATCTTTGTAATTATATAATCTCATGGTGGTATAATAAAATATTTTTAAAAAGAAAGTCTGAAGATGGGACTTCCCACAGCTTCTCTGACAGTATTTGACTCGAAAAGCTTTTGCAAGAAATGTTGTCGCCACCTGGCGGCTGCTCCAAATTATTGTGCCATTCTTCTATCTAACCAGGTAAACCGTTTTCTGTTCCCTCATCTCTCCCATGTGCTTAAGGGCAATTCCTGGCTCTGTGCTCCAGTGACCCTGGTGGTGCTCAGGAGACCATATATGGGGCTGGGTATTCCAACCATGGTTGGCTGGATGCAAGCAATTACCATCACCCCTGCACTATTTCTCCAAACTCTAACCAGATGGAATAAACCTCAACTTCCAAGATGATTTGGAAACTGCATTTTCTCACCTGTGTCCCAGTCATCATCATCATCATCATCATCATCATCATCATCATCATCATCATCATCATCATCATCACCATCATCATCAACATCATCATACCATCATGGCAGAATTTGTTGGGTTTATTGAGTCTTTTTTTTTCCTGGCTAGTCTCTGAATAATGTGAGTTATTTTTTACATTTTTTTAAGAAAACAAATCCTTAATAAATTCAGTTTATGTAGGAGTGTAACAAAAGCCCAGAGAGGTTATATGATATTTCCAAGACCATCCAGTGACTAAAAAGCTTGCATAAAATGCAGAAAATGGCCAACTTCTCTGTTATTGCTGCTGTAAACCATGTGAAAAGCTAATGGAGAAAACCCTGGAGTGTGAAAGCACAATTAAAGATCACTTTTATTGAGGAAGTATGGGGGGAAAAGCTCTGTATCTCAGGGTGTGTAAGTGAGGGTCAAAGGAGACTGACTGAGCTTTGCTTCCTGGTTTTTTACTTTTTTATTGGTTTGTTTGTTTTTTTGGGACACAATCGGCAATGTTCAGAAGTTACTCCTGGCTCTACAATGAGGAATTACTCCTGGCATTAGTCTAGGGACCATATGGGATGCCAGGGATCCAACCTGCGGGCCATATGCTAGGCAAACACCCTACCCACTGTACTATTGCTCCGGCACCAGGTCTTTAAAATTTTAATTGACTTTTGCAATACGCTTCTTGATATTTTTTTCAAATGGCATCTCTGGGTGAAATGAGAGATATAAAATTATAAAAATCTGAACTGCTATGCTTGCAAATATATCCTCTTTACATTATAGTTTAAGGTCTTGCCTTTGGGTTTGCAGGAGAAAAACACCAATATCTACTTAATTAAAAGATTTAAGTATAAAGATTCAGGGCCAGAGAAATAGTACAGGGGTGACAGAACCTGCCTTGCAAGCGGCTGTCTCCAGTTTGATCACTGGCACATAAGGTCCCCTGACCACCACCGGAAATGATCCTCAGCACAGAGCCAGGGGTAGACCCTGAGCACAGTTGGGGAAGGAAACAAAAAATATAAAGATAGTTTCTACCACACTGCCAAATATCTTCTATTTAAGCCTAATTTGATGATTTCCCTCTAATTCCAGGAAAACACTGTTTCCCCAGCAGCGTACAATCTGATTCAGTAAACTAATGCACACAGACCACTTTGGCTGGAGCTGTGTGGAGATATATTTTACTGTTCCGATGAGCCCGAGTCTGCAGCTGGGCAGCGTTCACCTCTAGGTGGCAGCAGTGTACAAGGTCCTTGCTGGGTTACTCACCCTTCTTTGCAAATATAAGTGACCTTGCTCTGGAAAGTGAAGTTACTCCCGCTGATGACGGCATCTTTGATGGCAGGAGGCTCTCCACAGAAGACCAGATGACAGGTAGGTGGCGCTCTGTCCCAGCTGCCTTCGGCTGAGCATTCTAGGATGGAGGGACCCTGTAAACTACAGAAAAAAAGTCATGTCTTTCACGGGCTACTTATTTATAACTCTGGATATTAAACAGGAAGGCCAGGCGAATTCAGGGCACCCTGAATCTGGGGAACTGCAGGTTAACTGGGCTGGTTAGGGAGACAGGAAGTCAGGGTCACAGGGTAAATAAAGGCTCCTTACCATAAGCCAGGGAACTCTGTTGCTCATCCCTTTGACCTCAGGCCTTCCTTTGATTTTACAAACCTTCCATCCCTTTGGTAGGGTTTATCTGCCTTTATTTGCCAACTGGTTCTTGCAATATGACTCCGCTGTTGGTCCACTGGATCTTTTTCACTTCAGATCCTGGAGGCCAAGTTTCTGATGACAGCCTGACTCTTCTATTCACACACTCAAGCACATACACACAAACACTCTTACCATTAGCCACATTAACCTCTTACAATATTAAGAACTAGGTTTTACCCTAACATACTTGGGCAATGTTAAATAGAGAGATGAGCAATTTGCTTACCCTTCCAAAATCCATCCCAAAGTCACTTTATCAGGTATTGGGTTAAGCTTCACAGATACATTTCAGACTTCAGGTTTAATGTCTGTTTATAGTAATTGAAGGGGAGCACCTAGCATCAAAGACAGATGGAGCCTCTTCCAGGCAGGCAGCTATTGGAAACTAGGCCCAAGGACCTGGTTCTGTGAAGTGCCCTAGTCACATGCAAATGAAGAATATTGAATCAGCCAGTCACATGCAAATGAAAACTTAAGAGCAAAGGAGTAACCAGGCTGTGGCAGGAAGCTTGGTCAGCTTTTGTGAACTTTACCTGTAGCCACTCTCACAGGAATAGGAGGCAGTGGCGAGGTAGGTCAGACCACTCAGAACGTATTTCCCATTCTTGATGCTTTCAGGGCTAGAGCACGTCACTACCACACACTTAGGAGGAGAGAGACTCCAAGAACCATTAGCGAGGCAGAGTGATTCTTTATCACCATCCAGAATATATCCTTTGTTGCACCTAAACAAGACGGAGACAAAGAACAGAGTACAATGTTTTATTTCACGTTATTTTATCTGTACCCAAACTCCCCAAATATTGGTAATGGATTCATGTTGGAAGAATTCTCTTTTCCCTACTGAAATAATGCTTTGAAAGAAACTTTTTTTTTTTTTTTTTTTTTTGCCAAGGCTGAATACTATACATCTTCCCCACAAGGGACCTTGCTAGTGGAAAGAGAAAGGATGAAGGAATGGGTTTATTTTCAGTTTGTGATCTGGGTTAGTCACTGCAAAGAGCAAACTAGAGCAGGCTCGTCTAGTGACACTGTCCAAGTTATAGCCCAAATTCCAGCTGCCCAGCAAGGAATTTCATTGTCTGGCAGTGCCTTTCCTCAAGGCATTCATTCAAAGGGCATACCAAAGAGGTGCTTGGACTAGGGGGGATTCCTGCTAAGGTGATTTAAGAATTCCAGGAGTGATTACCATGAGATAATTAGATTAGATTTCCTCACTCTTTATGCTATATCAGTAAATTCCCTATTAATGAAAAACCTCTTCTAGAGTGTTTCTAAGCTCCTTTTATCCAATGTTATATTATGCCATTGCTGACTTCTACAATATACTTTTATCTTAAATTTATTTTTAGATTTTAGGCCTTACCTGGCTGTGTTTAGGGCTTCTTTCTGGCTATTGTGCCCAGGAATCACTCCTGGAGGGTGGGTGTGGGTATAGGGGCCATATATGGTGCCATAGATTGAACCCAGGTTGACTACCTGCTAGGTAAGGGGCTGGCTGTACTATACATCCAGCCCCTATAATTTTTAATTTTAGACCCTTACCTGTATGTTACTTTGCTGCCATAGGTAAATTCAGATCCATCACTGCCACCATTTTCTGGTATAGCTGGTGCACCACAGGAAACAGCTGGAAGAACAGAAGTGACACATTTCATTATTTATTTATTCATTCATTTATTTTGGTTTTGGTCTATGCCTGCCTGTACTCAGGACTTACACCTGGCTCTGCACTCAGGGATCACTCCCAGTGAACTGAGAGGGACTGTATGTGGTGCCATGGATTGATGCCAGGTTGGATGCATGCAAGGCAAGCACCCCACCCACCTTCTCCAGATCATAAAAACATGTATTTCATTTTGGGGGGAGAGATGGTGCACACCTGGGTTTCCTCTGTGCTTACTCCTGGCTCTGCATTCAGGAATTCACACCTGGTGGTGTTCGAGGGGCCATATGTTTGTCTGGGGACTGAATCCAGTTCAGCCATGTGCAAGACAAATGTCTCACCATCTGTATTATTTCACCAGTCCCATGCATTGCAGTTCTTAATTTCAATGTGCAAACATCTAACAGCTCAAAGGCAATTCCAGGTTTTCTTATCATATTGAAATATGAACTCCTAGTTGGGCTTTAAATAGAAAGGGTATTGATACAACACTGTGTACACCCCAAATTTTTGGCTTGCTAACAATGGTATTGTGGGAAATACTTAATGTACCTTTACAATAAGGGACCAGATGATTCCATTCTCCAGACTCCAAGCAGGTGATTGTGGATACTCCGGCCAACCAGTATCCTTCCTCACACGAGAAGGTGATGTTGGCACCCACTGCGTAAGCCTCCTCAGAAAAGTCCCATTTTCCGTTGTCTGGATTTCTTGGAGCCTTACATTTGACAGGCTCTTGAAAAAAAAAGAAACAGTTTATATGGGACAATATGTGGAACCCATACAGCCATGTGAAAACTCGCAGCAAAAGAATTCCACCCTAGGTAAGGACCATTAGATCCGGAGAAAAGAAGAAACCTTTTGAAGGGGAAATACATAAAGGCCAGAGACACATGGAATATTAGACCACAAGATGTATTTACAGACATGTAAATAATATTTTGAAACAGAAATGAACAATAAAACACACATTTTTTTTTCTGGCCCCAAAGGGAATTGTTCATTACTGTACTGGTGTAATGGCATGATTTGAAGGGCCTTAGCCCCATTCATTTTCTTAACCTCACACTTTTAAGAAAAAGTTGAGAGAAAATCAATTGAGAGAAAAGCAGTACTGAAGCACATTTAGAAGTATCCAACTTTCCATTCCAAAGAGAGTACCACAATCCCTTTTGATGCACACAGCTGGGGTGTGTCCTCATGTGAGAGATTTGGAGGTTGAGTTGAAACATGGCAATAAATATAATACTTGATTTCTCAAAAGGGGAGGATTCAGTGATCCGGTCTTTCTGAAGACCATCTTGACAGTATCAGTCAAGGACTTTAAATGACAACCTTTTGCAAAATAATTTTAATGTAAACTTGATTTTGTGAAAAACAGAGGAAGGTCAAAAGATCTCTTAGGAGATCTTTTCATATGACCTAATGTTGAAATACAAAGAAAAGTTATCCTACATACATATGACCTACTGTTGAAATACAAAGAAATGTTGATGATAGAAAACCCATAAAATGGATTATAAAGCAGAAATTAAAACCCTATTCTCAAAACCAGTGAAGATAAAAATGCTTATGATATAATCACTGTCACTGTCACTGTCTTCCCGCTCATCATTGATTTGCTTGTGCGGGCACCAGTAACATCTCCATATGCCCTGTCTCATGCTAGTAGAGCCCAAGGGCAACTGCTTGCTCCCGAACATTAAGAGCCTCAAACCATTCCATCAGGTCATGGAAATGAGGTCTATAATTGTTACTGGTATTTGGCATATCAAATACGACACGGGTATCTTGCCACGCTCTGCCGTGCGAAGTGGCATACTCTTGTAGTCACCTCTAAATCCAGCATTTATTGATGAACCTCCGAAAAGAATATAAGGTAAGGGGGCTGGAGCGATAGCACAGCAGGGAGGGCTTTTGCCTTGCATGCAGTCAACCTGGGTTCAGAAGAAAAAAAGTAAGCATTAAAAAAAAAGAAAGAAAAGAAAGGAAAGGCCAGAGCTAGTACAGTGGGGAGCCTGTTTGCCTTGCACGCAGCTGACCTGGGTTTGGTCCCCAGCATCCAATCTCTGAGTGAAAAGTCAGCTAAATATTTATATATTAATTAGTACTCCAAAGAGGAAATTAAGAAACTTATTTCACTAATTACAATCAAAAATAGTAAAATACTCAGGAATTAAACAGGGAGGTGAAACACCTACACCATAAAAACTAAAATTCACTGCTGAAATAAGAAGTCACAAAGGAAAAAACACTTCATGTTTGTGGATTTCATGACAATATTGTTAGGATGTCAGTACTACCCAAGGCAATCTACAAATTCAGTGCTATCCTTCTCAATATCCTTTTTTTTTGCAGAAATAGGAAAATTCCTAATTCATATGGAAGCCCAATAGTCCTTCCAAAAGAGAAATATTTATGATATAATATGTAAAGAAATGAAAAATAGCCTGCTTATGTAACATATTTAAATATACATCTAAATATAGATCTACAAGTATACAGAAAGCACATAAAACATGTTGAAGGTATATATCCCTAACTATAAGACATGTATTTCTGGGTGATAGAATCATAGATAACAAATTCATATTTATCCCTGTTGCAAAAATTGCCTAGTTTCCTATCCATAGTGTATGTTATTAAATTTAAAAACTTTTAGGGGCTGAAGTGACCAGGTGACTACAAGAGTATGCCTCCCGCATGGCAGAGTGTGGCAAGCTACCCGTGTCGTATTTGATATGCCAAATACCAGTAATAATTATAGACCTCATTCCCATGACCTGATGGAATGGTTTAAGGCTCTTTATGTTCCTGGAGCAAGCAGTTGCCCTTGGGCTCTACTAGCATGAGACAGGACATATGGAGATGTTACTGGGGCCCGCTCAAGCAAATCAATGATGAACAGGAAGACAAGTGATACAAGTGAAGTGATAGCACAGAGGGTAGTGTATTTGCCTTCCATGTGGCCAAGCCAGGTTTCATCACCAGCATCCCATATGGTCCTTGAGCACCACCAGGAATAATTCCTGAGTGCAGAGCCAGGAGTAACCCCTGAGCTAGGTGTGACCCAAAGAGCAAAAAAAAAAAAAATATTTTTATAGATATTTTTCAACTCATGTTTGGTTAATTACATTTAGGTGTGCATATATCTAAACATACATGCATATTAAGCTTATATTATAATGGATATATATATATTAGAGCTATGTCTGAGATCTTCACACACTTATATCTTATGCCGTGCTCCCAAATTTCCTCATTCCTGTATGCCCTTCTCTGCTAATGTAATTGCTAACACATCATTTATGTTTCATATCTTATATTGAAAATAAGTTACAACATTTATGAGCAATTTAAACCTAAATTTAGAAGATTTACTTAGACGACGAAGTGAAAGATGGATTTGTATTATCAAAGTTATCAGAAAACATAAACATGTGGTAAGGCAAGACGTCACTTTATCTCAAAGATAAAATTTCCTGTGGCTCAGATGGTCATACTGACAGTGAAGATGTGATAAGCATTCTTGAGGCACTATAATTCACTGATTAGTTCTGTATCTACTCTAATATTCTTGTACTATGGAAACATTTCTTCAACATTTAGCTGATATAGTTTGCTCTTTTCCTCATTTTCTCCCCAGAAGGAAGGGGGAACAAAGCTATTTTTTCTTTGCTTTTTTGGGTCACACCCGGTGATGCTCAGGGGTTACTCCTGGCTCTTCACTCAGGAATTACTCCTGGTGGTGCCTGGGGGACCATGGGATGCCAGGGATCGAACCCGGGTCAGCAGCATGCACAGGCCCTACCCGCTGTGTTATCGCTCTGGCCCCACAAAGCTAATTTTAATGCACCTTTTCTTGCTACCTATTATAAAGAACATCTTATGAGAGTCATGTATAAAATGATTTCTTTCCTCTACCTGTCCTCTGATGTTGAAGATAGTGTCTTATTGTATTACCATTTTTATTCACTTTGGTTTGGGGGTCACACCTGGTGGTGTCCAGGATTTACTCCTAGCTCTAAGCTCAGGGGTGACTCCTGGTTATGCTCAGAGAATCAGGTATGGTACCAAAGATCAAAAGCAGACCACCACATGCAAGGGAAGTACCATAGCCCCTGGTGTCTTATTCTAATATAAAACACTTTATATTAGAGTATTCTAATATAAAACACTTTATATAGCCCAATAAAATAAAAAATAGACTTCCCAATTATACACAGTAATTACCTGCACATTTTTTCCCATCTCCCACGTAGGGCGGCACACATGAGCAAATGTACGATCCATTCGTATTCAGGCAGGAAGCATGCTCATTACAGTCTGATCCAACTGCACATTCATCAACGTCTAAAATGAAGACAACTTGTAAATTGTAAAGTCATTTCGCTACTCCTATGCATTCAGTACGGGTTTTTGCTTTCAAATCATTGTATATCATGTAATACTTTCCTATTTTACAAAATGTAAATGTAGTAGTCAAAATCAATTTTCAGAGATGTAACAAAGGCTGTCCTTTCCCTAGTTTACAGGTGGATACACAGAGAAAAGAATTATTCATTTTTCAAAAAAAAAGAAATCCTTCTTTGGAGTGATAGCACAGCAGGTAGAGCGTTTGCCTTGCACGCGGCCAACCTGGGTTCGATCCCTGGCATCCCATATGGTCCCTGAGCAGCGTCAGGAGGAATTCCTGAGTGAAGGGTCAGGAGTAACTCCTGAATGTCACTGGGTGTGACCCAAAAAAGAAAAAACAAAACAAAACCTTCTTAATAGGGTGTCTTGTAAAAACTGACAACAAATCGTATGTCTGGATGCTGTTCTGGCTTGCCCTGAACATTTGGGGCTGATATGTGATTAACTCAGAGATGTCACAAAAGAGCTTCAAGAATCTGAAGTCTCCAGAGAGACAGGAATAAAGTCCTGAATTATTGCCGATATTATCTCACCAAGGCAGGATGGTGCAATGCCATTCCAGCTCCCATTATCCGTACAGAACATCCTTGAATCACCCAACAAGTAGTAACCATTATTACACTGGTAGGTCACAGTGCTACCCGCATGGAAATCCTCTGCTGAATAGAAGCCATTCTCTAAAGGGGGTGGCACCCCACAGCTAATTCCTGCAATACAACCAAGAACACATCTTCATTAGAGCAAATGGTCAAAGAACATTTTATTTATATCCAGCTAGCAGTGCTTTTAAGCATGATTTTTTTTTCTTTTTGAGTCACACCCAGCGGCACTCAGGGGTTATTCTTGGCTCTGCACTCTGGAATTACTCCTAGGGGTGCTCAGGAGACCATATGAGATGCCGGGGATCAAACTTGGGTCGGCCATGTGCAAGGCAAACGCCCAACCTGCTGTGCTATCACTCCAGCCCCTAAGCATGACTTTTTAATTGTATGCACATGTGAGACTGAGAGTACTCTAAAGTTGAACAGGCTGTTGCCCTATCTACCTGCTCAGCCTAGTCTAGTATACTGTCAGAATCACAGTCAGCAAGCAATTCAGTCTCATATATAATATGAGATTATATATATTATATATTATTATATATTATAATATTGTATTATAATATATAATATATATTAATATATATTATAATATATATTAATAGAATATATTATATATAATATATGAGACTGAATTGCTTGCTGACTGTCATATTATATAACCCACTAGACTCTGAACTAGATACTGAGAGTGCAGTTGCGAATCAAACAGAAAAAAATCTTGACGTGTTGAATTTACTATGCAATGGTAACTGGAGAGCCAAGATACAGAAAAGAATAGGGTGGGAAGAGATACTATGGAGAAACTTACCCAATCACCCTACTTTGCTTCCACCCAATACTACCCTGCTTTATTTTTCACATTATCACTATTTCACTAGTCCTTGCTTGTCTTATTTAGTGAAAATAGCTAATATATTATTTATTGGTTATTTTTAGTCTTTCCTCCAGTATAAGTTCCATAAGAAGATAGACCTTTTTTTTTTAAGTCTGTATCATCAGAACTGTGTTCAGCGCTTTAGTACATAGTGGGTACTTTAATGGTGTCGAATGAAATAATAAATGAATGTGCCTCACAAAGATCTCTTTCAAGGCTGGACAGGTGGTACAGGTGGTAAGGTGCTTGCCGTGTCTGTATCTGACCTTGGTTTAATCCCCAGCACCATATGAAGCACTGCCTGAAGTGATTATTGAGCAAGCCTTGAGCACTCTAGATGTGGCCCAACTCCCTCATTCCCCAAGAGGTATTTTTCTATCATCCTATCAGGGATTCTCCTTTGGGTTCTACACCCTCAGTCTGTCTTTTGTGCCACCTAGGGGTGCTCCTCTAGAATTTTCATTCTCTACTACCCTCTAGTGCTCAGCACAATTCATTACATAAAGTATTCAATGAATATCTGCTGTTTAAATATCTATTTTTTATCTGGTGCTCCTGAAAATGTTCTTATTATTCCAATAGTCTTCATGAACCATCAAATGGTTCAACAGAAGCAACGCACGCTCACAGTGGGGAAGTGGTTGTGTCCACTGTCCTTGATTCAGACAGGACTGCACGGGGTTCCCGACCAGCTGGAAGCCTGGATCACAGAACAGATTGATTTTGGAGCCTGGTTTTAAGTCCGTTGATGCAGCTCGCAGATGAGGTATTGATCCATCTAAAGATGGGCAATCTGCGGGCAAAGGACATAGTACAAAGTTGTCAGCAACAAAGTGACAACACAAGGGCTTTAATTCCTATGTTTTACCAGAATTTGAGAGCCACCCTATCAACACTAAAATAAGCTAATAGGTAACAGATCAAGGTACAGCAATATCACTTAGGAGAAAAAAATTGATCAACAAATAACTTCCTCTTTGAATGGATACCAGCTAAATATTTGTCAAGAAGGAAAAGAAGCTTGTATTTCAGGAAGATAAATAAAATGTTATGCAATCAAAAACTGTGGAGAGCCAGAATGGAGCATACTCTGGGACCCCATCTTGAAGACTGATTCAAGCCCCTTCTCCACTTCATCTACAGTTACCCACTGATTTGTACCAGCTTCTCTAGTTGCCCTTTTCAATAGGGACTCATGGAGAAGTGGATGAATCTAACTTCACTCTCCACTGCTGGAATACTGACCTGCAGAGAATTCTATTCCTCCAACGTCAGACATCAGATACCAATATTCGTGGTGGAAGCTTACAATCCTTGGCAACCCCTCAGTGCTCCTCGGGAATAAATCACTTAGAGCACTCCCACAGGGAGGAACTACAAAGATTCATCCCAGAGCATAGGAGACACAGGGGAAAGTAGCATAAAAGGCCACAAAGCTTAATGAATGGAAATAGTAGACCAGAAGATCTACTAGTATGAACCAGCACTCATAATCTTTCAGAGGATGACTTTAGAGACACAATTATGAAGATATCCAGTGAGCACAAATAAATTCTGGTTCAGGTAGTCAATGAAGAAGCAAAGAAGTAAGAGAATGAAATTAAGAAAACTAAAAACAGAAGTGCTAGAAATGAAGAAGAAAGCAGATTAAACAAAAGGTTCAACGGGAGGCCTAGACAGCAAAGCACAAACAGATTCCAAGATAGGGTGTGGGAAAGCTCCAGAAACCAACAGAAAATGGAAGGAAACCTGAAAAGAAATAAATGGCACACTTGAGAATGATGAATTCAAGAGGAATAGTACAAGAATCATCAGAGCCCCTGATGAACAGGAAGGCGATTTCAAAGAACCACTAGTCAAAGAAATCATAGATGAAATTTTCCCAGGGTCGAGGAGTCATGCACCCTTATTTAAGAGGCCCAAAGGGTTCGAAGCCAAAATAGACTAAAATAGGAAAATTCCAAGGACACCATGTAATCAGAATGACAAAAATCAAAGACAGAAACAGAACACTGAAAGCAACAAGATTGAAGAAGGAACTCACAAAGGAAATCCCATAACATTCAAAGAAGATCTATTAAGTGAGAATCTGCAGACCAGAAAAGAGTGGAATATAGTATAAACAAACAAAAACTCAATTAAAAGAATGCCTCACCAAGAATTCTCTATCTAGCTAGATCTTCATTCAGATTTGAAGGATGATATAAAACTTCATGGATAGCAACAGATTAGGAACTTCAAATCTTCAAAACCAGGTTTGAAATAAAAGCATTAAAGAAGCCATTTCAAAAGACATCACAACTCACAAATGTGTAGAACCTCTAAAAATTGATAGCAATAATCATCTCAATAATCTCACTCACCATCAATGACCTAAACTCATCAATCAAGAAACATACAGTGGCATGATGAGTCAGAAAACTGAAGGCCCAAAAACACTATTCTAAAAAAACATCTGAGTTTCTATGTTCATTGCAGCACTATCCATAATAGCAAAAATGTGGAAACAACCCAAGTGTCCAAGAACAGATTACTGGATAAAGAAGCTATGGCATATATACACAATGGAATACTACTCAGCAGTAATAAAAGATGAAATCATGATATTTACAACGTGGAAGGTTCTGGAAAGTATAATGCAGAGTGAAGTCAGAAGGATAGGGAAAGATACAGAGCAATCTCTCTTGTATGTGGGAAATAAACATAGTAAGGAAATAAAGACTAAAAGTCATAGAACCAGAGAACTGGTCTACACAAGTAAGTTTACCACCATGGGTGAGAGGCAGGGAGTTAGGTGGAGGGGGTAGGATAGAGGGAACACTGGGGCCATGCTGGAGGGAAGCAAACATTCTGGTGGAGGGTGTGGTGCTGGAACATTTTATGCACGAAACTGTATTTTGACATTAGCCATACCATTGTATATCACAGGGCCTAAAATTTAAAAAGTATTAAAAATGATGGATTCTAGAATATCATCTGAAACTTGTTTAAATACATTTTATTTTAGGAGTTAGAAAATACATTTGATTTGATTTTCTGATCATTCGGCATAGGAATATACAGTATGGGGTCGGAGCGATAGTCCAGCGGGTAGGGCATATGCCTTGCACACGGCTGGCCCATGCTGGCCCTGGTTCGATCCCTGGCATCCCATATGGTCCCCGAGCACTGCCAAGAGTAATTCCTGAGTGCAGAGACAGGAGAAACCCCTGAGCATCGCTGGGTGTGACCCAAAAAAGCAAAAAAAAAAAAAAAAAAAGGAATATACAGTATGCAGATTGTAACCGCATTTTATGAGGTAGAAAATACATGTTCTGAAAACACATTTGATATTGCTTTTCTGGCCATACAGGGTAGGAATATATTGTATGCAAATTGCAATAACCATGACTTTATTCTCTGTTCTAACTACCCTTTAGGACTGCTAAGAAGTACAGAGTGAGGTAATGCCCCCTCTCAAATAAGAGGCTGTGACTTTGGTGGGCATTTAAAGAATTAATTATATCCCTCCTCTCAGCTTAGCTGATTCATCTTATTTAACCTTAGTCTAAATTTCCTCCAGTGTTAATTTTTATCCATTATACAGTATATACTTAAATATTATAAAAATAAATATCTTGGCATAGGGGACGTAGAGGGACATATCCATGCCTTGGATATGGGAGGCCTTGAGTTTCATCCTTGATACCTCACAATAAACAAAGACACGAAGCTTCAGTAATTATCATCCTCTCTCCTCATCTTCTGGTAACTAAAATGAATGAATACATATTTGGATCAAGTAACAATAAATTATTCATAAGCAATAAATAGACCGACAGCACACAGTAGTTGACTAATAGAAAATTTCAAATTATCTCCTTTCATGAGAAACTTCTAGGATAGTAAGAAAAAACAGAGTATATGGAAGATGGACATTCTAACCAGAACAGAAGATGCTCTTGGCTTCAATCTTCACTTTCCCCACAACTCCTGACATAAAGTCAGGCCAGGCCAATACATTTCCTTTACTGAGTTCCTCCTGGCATGAGGTAGCCAACAAATTCACCTGCACAGAAACATACAACATATTTAGATACACCTTACTATGTCAGGAATACAGTTATTACTCTTAAGTTGAAAATAATCACTGACTTGGGTAAGAGGTGGTGATGGAGGCAGAGAGAAACAGGTTTTGCAGGAATTGGAAAAGCTCTCTTTTCTCTCTTTTTTCTTCCACCTCTCTCACTTTCTTTTAATAGTATTTCACTGTTCAAAAGTTGATGCCTAGATTTTAGAGTTTCTAGTGTGTTAAGGTATGGTATGGGCTCCCTTTATTATTCACCTATTTCTGATGGAAAGTTGAGGAAACAGGTATGTTTGCACAGTAATAATATAAACTATTATTACAAAGGCAAATATTTATCAAGTCCTGACTATGTGCCAAAAAATCCAACAATGATTTGTTCAATCTTGCCAAAACAGTACGTAGTTCTAGTTTTCATAATTAAAGCTTAGCAAGATGATGTCAAGTGTTTAAAATCAGTGTGTTTTGGATAGAACTCAGATTACTGGACTGCAGCTTGGTTTAACCACCAACTCATCCATAATTATATATCTATGATCTTTTATCAGCTATGTATTTGTGTATCTTTAGTTAGAGAAATTTTAATCACTATTCTCTGAGATTTTTTTCCCAGCTCTGAAATGGTGTGTTTGTATAATCTGGTAGTTTCCAATAAAATTTAAATGCATAATCAAGAGATTGAAAGTTACAATTGATAACCTCTGTCTGTCTTAGTCTATGACCACAGCAACCAAGTGATACAGGTGGCAAATCCAAAAAACTCAGAGGTTACAGTAAGATATGGCATCATTAGGCTTTTCACATTGTTACTAGGTTTGTACCTTTGCATCTCATTACTGTCATACACTGAAAATGCAATTGACCTGCTGTGGAGACAGGACATAGTCCCAGAGGTTGAGCTGGCTTATGGAGCCCACAAAAAGACTCAGCTGGATTGAATCCTTCTCCCTTTTTGTCTTGTTCTTGACCAATAACTAATGCGCCACCACCTAACGGGAGGAGAGAAACAATAAAGAAAACTTGACTGACTTGACTGCTTCATTAGTCTTAACATATTAATTTAATATTAATTCTTAAAATATTAATTTAATGAAAGCAGATGCATACAAATGCATCATGAAAAATTACTGAAAAGATCAATTATCCACATCACATGTTTTATCAGTAAGGAAAACTTCAACATTTCATAGAGAAGACTTGAAACATACAGGATTTAAAATATGGATCTATAAACATTTAAATATAAATGCTACATATACGTGTGTTGCAATAAACTGTTACCCAGAGCTTCTGCATCTTGCCTGGAGTTACCTCCTGCAGGCCACTATGTAAATAAAAGGGCAGAAAACAGTTTGAATCTGTGACTTATGTGGCAGTATATCTTACCATGTATTCTATGTTAGCTGGTATAAATATTTTCTCTCATGCGACTACAATCATCATGGGACTAGATAGATTTTACCAGTATATTTACCTGGCCACGATGGATCTCTAAGTAATCAGACCAGAGAGAAACACTGTTTTCCTCCAAGCAAGCAAGCGTGGCTCTTTAATAAGTCTAAAGGCTAGTATATAAAACAACTATGAAGTAAAGACGAGACTCTTGTGAAGGTTTAGAGAAATATATACCTGGCTGTAGAATATCCATTGGTACAGATACATGTCCTTCCCCCAATTCTACCCTGCAGGGACACTTCCAAGGCAGACCTTGGTTGAGGCAATATTACCATTTCAATGGGGTTAGGTAAGGTCCTGGGAAAAATTACCTGAGGGGATTGACCCTAACTGCTTTCTGTAGATGTGGGAGGTCTTAACTGAAGTTATAAAAGCTGTAGCCCTTTTTTGCCTTTTGCTTTTTTTGCCTCCTCCCTGTGCTCTCCTTCTCTCCATTCTCTTCCCTGTTGGGCCTTATCACATGGTAGCCGCAATCTTGTCCTAGGATTCTAAACTTACATGTGGCTGGGGGCCAGCTAGGAACCTAAAGTCCAGGGTTTTCCTATAACTGGATTGTATACCAGAACCTGTGAGAGTAAAGTCTTTTGAAACGTTGCTGGATTCTCACGTCTTTCTCCATCTTCTGGCCACTAATCCCTGAGCCAGAAGGGGATCACTAGAATCTGCTCCTGGATTTTGTTGGGGCACCCAACATACTTTGACATACATGAAACTAACATTTTGAGAAAGGCGTATCTTATCTCTGTTCTTTTAGGATATTACCCTTCCTGGGAGACTATCAGCAACTATTTTTATTTTCTTTTTATGTGATCATCTGTCGGGGAGCTCTGCGGGGTCCCCAACAGTGCCGGGAAACGAGTTCCCTTCTACCTCCGAGCCGGCGAGGAATGGATGAAAACTCAGGAATCCGATGCAGTTTTAAAAGGCTTTACTTATCACAGGTTCAGGCATACAAATCAGCAAAAGGAAAAGCCCGGTGCTTAGGATTCCAGGCTAGAACCCCAGCCACGTGTAGGCCAAGATGGCGGCCACCACATGTAAAGGCCCTGTAAAGAGAAGACAAGACAAAACTCCCAAGAAGCGTGCGAGCTCACAGAGAGCCCAAAAAGAAGCCGTGCGAGAGAGGAAGCAGGCTAGTATTATACCCCTGCAACTCAGACCTCCCTCCCACTGTTATGGAAAGCAGGGAGGGTCAAATGCCCTTAGGTAATCCCCTCCCTGCACCTCACCTAGGCCTTTTATATGCTAATGTTTTGAGCCAAGATCTGCCTGGAAATGCCTTTATAGGGTAGAGAAGGGGTTTTTGAGATGGCATGTCTCTGTACCAAAGACTAATACTAATGTCTTAGTATTATATACTTAGTATTATATAGTATTATATAGCTATATAGTATTATATAGCCAGTTAAATATTTCTCCAAGCCTTCACAAGTCTCTTCTACTTCATGGTAGTTTTGTATTTTAGTTGCCTTTGAGTATATCAGGGAGCCATGCTTGTTTGCTTGGAGGCAAACAGCATTTCTCTCTGGTCTAATTACTTAGGGATTCTACGTGGCCAGGCAAATATGCTGGTTAGATCTAGTTAGTCCCACGATGATTGTGGTAGCATGAGAGAATATTTATACCAGCCATACAGAATACATGGTCAGATAAGACTGCCACATTCAGACTACCCCCCTATCTATGAAGTGACCTGCAGGAGGCAATCCAGGGCAGATGCAGAGGCCTAGGCTTTTAGGTGTCCTGCAACAATCATCCACACCTTAGCAATGCTCAGGGGTTACTCCTGGCTTTTCACTCAGTCTGGGAGGGGTGATCCAAGCATCATATGGGATGCTAGGGATTGAACCTGAGGCAGCTATGTGCAAAGCAAACAACCTACCTGCTTTATAATTGCTCTGCCCCCCTGTGATTGAGTTTGTTTTTATATGTAATAAACTCAGAGGTTACTTCTGGCGGTGCTCTGAGCACCATATGGGATGCTGGAGATGAACCCAGGTTGGTCATGTGCGGCAAGCAGCCTATCCACTGTATCATCACTTCCTGTTCTTCATTTTCTTATTTTTAGGTCTACAACTCTTGAATTTTTACCACCAGCTCTAAGAATTGTCTTAAGTTTCGGTGACCAGCTAATTTACAAAACCTATAGAATCTGTTCAACATTTACATCTCATAACTTCCCTGTGTCATTGGTTTCTATTGATTTCTTCATCTAATGAAGCTCCTTCCCAGATGTGTTGAGGGTCTGTTTATGCCCTTCCTGAAATATCTTCCTCCCATCTCTACTCTGTATCACGTAAGTTGACATCTCTGGACTGATGTGACTTACTTGACCCTGGGCCTCCAGTTTCTGTGTCTGACCAATGGAAGGAGCATTAAAGTAAGAAAATTATATGGGATAGAGGCTTAGTTTCTTGGATCTCTTCTCCTGGCTTCAGGTTGAAGATGGCTGCTTTCCTCTTATGAAAATCATTGTTCCCATTGGGTGAGTTCTCTCCACCCTACAGGTTTCCAAATTCTGGCAATATGTTGCTAGCCATGGGGTGTTTGGATATCATATTTTGGTTCTCATTATCCAGTCTATCTTTTAAGAGAGCCGCTTCATTCAACCCTCTTTCAACAATTCTTGAGAGTGCCACCCTTTTCCTCTTAGGAGTCTGGTGAAGTCACTTGCTTTTTAGGAGACCATCCACTCCTGTTTCTCCTTGAATACTCCTATCTGAATCTCTTTTCTCTGCACACATCTTAGAGGCTGGTGTACCCACAATTCCACTCTAGGCTTCCTCATAATCTTCCTTCAGTTCCCTATTTGATAGTACTCATGTACCAATGCAAATCTCTGTTAGGATTTTCTAACTCGTTTATCTTCTCTTTGGTGGGGAAGGAGTTTGGACCTGTAGAGCATCAGGTGGCACTCCAGGGCTATTTCTGGCTTTGTGCTCAGGAGTGACCCCTAGCGGTGCTCAGTAGACCAGATGAGATACAGGTATCTGAATCAGGATCACAGCCACCACAGCTACATGCATACCAATAGACTAATCTCCTGTACCATCTCTCTGCCCCCCACATATTGATCTTCTTGCAAAATTATTAAATTAAAGTTAATGCTTCCTAGAAATATTATATTATTTTGGACACCTGTAAGCTCACTAGAAGAGTGTCCACCAGGCTGAATCTTTGCTAATTTCACCTTATCCTGAAAAAGAACTTGTCAGACAAGTGGCTGGGGAAGCTGGAACTCGGCTCACCCCAGGCCCAGCTGCCCATGGGGCTTCTGGGAGGACAGATGGGTTTTGGGAGTGGGCCCATCACCTCTGGGGGGTCCTGGAAGCAGCCGGATGAGACTCGCCCACCACACTAGCCACCACCTTCGCTGTCTGGACACTGGGATACTACCGCATGACCAGATTAACAGAGCAAAACCAGTTCGAGCCCAGGCCGCAAGCGGCCGCTGTCCATTAAAATAGTGGAAACAGTAATGTCCTTTGGTGCACTGCATTCCATGATGTGCAGGAAAGTTTGGCAAGAGGGAGAGATAGAGAGGAGAGAAATGACGAACAGAACCCGCCAAGTAGTTGAGGTGTGGGAGGGGGAGGGAGGTGGGGACGTTGGTGATGGGAGATGGGTTTGGGTGGAGGGATGGGTGTTGGAACACTGTAGAACCTAAAATCTACATGAGCATCTTTCAATTATATGTCTAAAATGGTGTACTAAAATTTGGAAAAAAAATTAAAAAAATAATTAAAAAAAAGAACTTGTCAATAATATAGAGTGGAAACAACCTCTGCCTTTTTAGCTTCATATGCCATCTGCACGGCAAGCCTGGCAAGCTGCCTATGTCGCATTTGATATGCCAAATATCAGTAACAATTATGTTAGGTCATTCCCATGACCTAATATAATAGTTTGAGGCTCTTTATGTTCCTGGAGTGAGCAGATGCCCTTGGGCTCTATTAGCATGAGACAGGACATATGGAGATGTTACTAGAACCTGCTCGAGCAAATTGATGATGAACAAACGGGAAGATAGTGATAGTGATAGTGATAGTGATAGTCCTGTGGTTAGAATTCCAAAAGAGAAGCCAAATTGTCAAAAACCCAATACAGAATGTTCTTGATCCTAATGCCATCTTTAATCTTTACCTAGAGACTCCTATGTCAGCTCATGATAAATGTGGTCAATAAATGTGGTCACCCAAACTCAAGCCAGTCATTGAGAAAAACCTGTTCTGTGTAGCAATGCTGATCAATTGTAATTTATCCTTACTGCTCTGATCAGAGAACCATCACCTTGGTAGATATTATTATAGTTTCCTTGTCACATATACCTATTATTTTAACTTAAGTTTTATTCCGTTGCCAGGATTTAAATTTTTAAAAACAGCAACCTTTTTTATCCTTTCAATAAAAAGCTCACTGTAGAAATAAATGAAAAGAATTAAAAGAAAAATAAAAGTCACATGAAATTTTACCACTTAAAGAAGAGATAGTAGAAAATAAGAACACTCAAAATTAAGCTCAAAAATGAAACACCACCCACTCACTTTACCTGATAATAAGACATCAGGTTGAAGTGATTTTAATGTTTATTAACCATTCTTCCTATATCATTTGTTGTGGAAGGATCTAGAAAGAGGAACTTTTTGTTGTTCTTGTTGCTATGCACAATCACCTAATACTTTGCATTCCTTGAAAACCAAACTCTTATTTTAAAAAGTATATGCAGGAAAGAGTTTGACACTGTTGAAGGGATTGGTGTAATAACTCTGCAATTATAAAATAATGATTTCAATATTATAAACTATGAAACCTCAATAATTTTCTTAAATAAACTATTTTCTACTAAGGAAATGGAGGAGAGCTTGAGTTATAAAAAAGGCACAGAGATGGGTAATTATCTGCACTATTCCAGGTTGCAAAGAGATTCAAAGACAAAGCTTAAACATAAAGTGAACAGGTGTCAGGAAACAGTATTGGTGGTTAGGGCCATACTCCAGATCTGGTTTTGATTTCCAGCACCAGATGGTCCCTCAAGTATTGCTAGCTACAGTTCTGGAGGTCCCAGAGTATATAGGTACAACCCTGGAGGCTCCTAGCACCTGGGGCATGCTGGGTATTCTCACCATTGCATTCGCAAGCCCTTATGTTGAACTACTGGTCTGGTTGGCTAAGAATCACAAGTGGGACTCTTTAGACCTCCTCAGCATAGTTTGGGAGCCCCAGAAGAAAAATAAAGCAAACAGAAAAACACCAGTCATTAATCTCCTCCCTTAAGACAGTAATTCTCCACTGTTGGTGCAGCACACTTCTAGTCATCTTAGTACAGACCCCAATTGCACTTAAGACTCACACAGCTCACAGAGTCGGATAATGAGAATGTTGTAAATAGGAGAGGTAACTGATTTTTTGTTTCAAGTAAAAACAACAGACCAAATGTTGCAAATCTGATGGTCATCTAAGCACTCATGCCTCTCGGATTTAGCAGAATTAGAATCCTTTTGCGAACACATACCAGGAATGGGCGAATCAACAGAGAGCCCTACACCACCATCAGAAAACTTCCCATCGATATAGACTTTCCAGGCTCCGTAGGTAGTGGTCCACGTAACTGCAATATGATGCCAGCTGCCATCATTCACAGAGGGACAATTTGTTATCTTTTCCTTGCCATTCACATAAAGAACCCAGCTGTGGAGAGATTTCAGGGGAGACAGTCATTAGTCATATGTTGTAATCCCTTTGGTGGGACACATTACTAATTTTCTCCTGTTTCTTCTTCTTTTTTTCTGTCTCCTTTCTGTGTGTAAAGCTTTTTGCAAAAACCTGTTTATTCCTATTTGGTTATATTTTATACAAATATATTTGACTTACTCATGACATTTTATTGCAGATCATTACAAATTTGTATTTCTCAAGCATCAAGAAATACAAATAAGACAGAGCAACGTCGTAGCACAGGCCGAGAGAAATTGGCCCAATCTGAAGACAATTCAGTGACTCTTTGGAGAAAGTGAGCCAAGAATGGAAGGAATGAGAATTGTGCAAACGTCAAATTGTTTTTCTTTCTTTATGTTTCACAAGATCAGGAAAAAACTTCAAAGGCTTTAGAGAAAGCTCTGTTTCTTGGTGGTTTAAGCAGCCCTATAGAAAAGTGTATTTATCTAAAGAAAAGAACAACTGGAACAAAACAAAAGAAGGCCTATCTCAAAAGGCCCCCTCAAACCAAGTCACTTAGGAAAATGATAACCAAAAATAATAGCCAACTTGAAAGCAAACAATCTTCACAAGCAGATGGGAAAAATAAAAAAAATGGAAAGTTGATAAGGAAGATAAAAACTCACTGGAAACTTCTTCCAGCATTTTCTCAGTCCCTGTTCAAAGATGTTTATAAAAAGCGTAATCTTTATTATATTGCTATCCCTCTGCATGGACTCAGGTTCTTTATTCAAACAGGCAGCATTTCTTTTTTCTATCTCTATATTTTATCTCAGGGAAGTTTTTTTTAACTTTTCAAATTTCTTTGACATTGTTTCTGAAAGTTCAAGTCTGCTAGGAAAAATGGGATGTGATCAAGGAAATTCCAACAAAACAGTGAAAGTCCTGTGGGCTGAGGAAAGAGTAGATAGACTTGCATGGATAGAGAAAGACCCCCATTGGGTCTCAGTCCTGTAACTTGCTGATGGAGGCAACAGGTTCCAAAGTTTGAAACACTGGCTAGGAAGAGGCCACATGATGCTTCAGAGAATCAATTAAAAATGAAGCTACTAACTCTCAGCTGTGCCAGGGATTCTACATGGGCACAAAGTGATTCTGAAGGAACTATTGCAGCTGAGGTGGTTAACAGAAATATAAGAAAATACGACTAATGATGGGAATTCTGTCCAAGTTTGTGGCCCCTTAGTCAAAGTCTGTGGGTTTTTAATAAGCCAAGAGAAAGCAAAGAAACAACTGAGATAAATAGTCCTGACAGTGCAGAGGAGAGTGAACTGAACTAACTGATCCAAAAGAATGAAGAGATGTGGCTCTGCACACCTGAGTTCGTCGACTAGTTCTTAGTAGATACATGTTTCCTATGGGTCAATAATGTCACTGAAGTCCTTAACCTTGAGAGGCCCTGATATATAAAAGAAAGATACCAGATTTGAGACAAAGTTTAGGACAGCTTTATCATTCTTAGCATGAGAGTGGGGCACATACTCTGGTTTCTTGTAACTTGCTACTTGTCTTCCTGATCTTCATCAGTTTGCTTGAGTGGGCACTAGTCACATCTCCATTTGTTGGAAATAAGGTCCATTATTGTTACTGCTTTAGGCATATCAAATACACCATGAGTAGCTTGCCAGGCTCTGCCATGGCTCTGGTTTCATTCCAGGGGCCCAGTCTTTTCTATGTCATACCATCAACCATGCAGGGCCCACGGGGCAGAGCCCTGGGTGTAGACAAGTCTGTCTCCTGTCTTCCACATGCCCAGGCAGCTGGGCACTGCAGTTATACACCTGCAATGCCTTGAAGGGCAGGACTCGTTTCTTAGAAATTTTTATTTTAATTTATAACTTTTGATTTTTGGGTTTTGCTCAGCTGTGCTCAGAGACTGATCCTGGCTCTGTGCTCAGAGATCACTCAAGGCTCAGGGGACCATATGGACTGCTGGGAATAGAATGGAGGCAGGCCATGTGCAAGGCAAATGCCCTATTTCTGTCCTATTTCTCCAGCCTCCCTTGTCTTACTAGGTCTATTGTTAAAATTAAAAAAATTAAAGATATTATCATTTTATGTAAAACAGGTGTTAGTTACTCAGGCAGGTCATAGTGAAGATCAAATCAAATATCTGATATAGACTCATATTTGGTAAGACCACAAGAGTCCATGGCACAGAGGAAAACACATAATAATGCATGTATAAGGTGTATTTCTAATACTTTACCTATTTAAAGAAGCTGCACAAATGCTCTACATTATTACGATCACTCTCCTTCATACTGTGTCTCCTGACTACCCTACAACCTATCCCAGTGTTGTAACCGCACAGGGATAAGATCAGAAGTACAGCTTGCCTCACAATTCTGCTTACCCATTGTAATCAGTCAGGAGGAAGGTGTTGTCACTGCCAGTGCCATTATCAAGGGCATAGGAGATCGGGGTTCCATAGTTGATATTATCAGAGGAAATCATCCAGAATGCACAGGTTACAGCGTGCAGTGAGGGAAGCACTTCATCCAGCATGACATAACCATAGATGCCAGAAACTTCAAAGACCAGGTTAAAATTATTCGATTGTTCTGCAATGAATAAGAAATGCATATAGACTGTAGAGCATTTTCCATTGTCTGAGTGTCTGCAGAAAGTATGCAATACCATTAAGAGGTACAGGTTAGCAAAGAGGATGATCTGAGCATTTGATGTATATGTGAAATAATCATTATTTTTAAACAAAACGATCAGTATGTTTCCAAAATAGGGAAACACTCTGGAAAGGAAGGAGAGAAACAAGGAGTAGTTAGAAGGAGAAGTGGAATTGGGATGTTATTAATGAAAAGAGATACTAAGGGATGCCTGTGTGCTGATGGGAATGATAACAACACATTAATCCATTTTCAGGAGAGGAGAAGTGTAGGAGCAACAGACCATTTCCTTTCTGAGCTCTGGCTCTTTCCTATTTCATAAGCAATTCAGCTCTGCCCCAGACCTGCATACGCCACTCTATCAGACAGAAACCCTACATGTAAAGGACTCCTGTGCTCGGAGAGAGCAGTTTAACTATCATTCTCAAAGATTAAAATGAACTCATATCTTCTTTCAGAGGGCTTATTATAGACTCCTTTTTAAACAGATTACAAAGAGTTCTACAAAACTCAATTTTCTCCATTTCCCATTTACATTTCTAAGCTTCAGTTCCCTCATATATGCCAGTACTAATAAGAATAACATACTCAGTTTACTGGTTGTCTGTATAGATTAAATAATTATGAAATTATTAGCATAGTTTTTATATACAGGTAGTGCTTGGTATAGGAGAAAACTGATAATGCTATTGCATCACTTATCTTCAATATTATCATTAATAGCACTGATATCATAGATACCTAGTTCACACCTGCTGCCCGAAAATCCTGGGTGACATTTACAACTGTATGAGTTTACTTCATCCACACAGGTGGCGTTATTTATGCATGGGTTAGACTGACAGTCATTGATGTTTGATCCACAGTATTTCCCTGTGAAACCTGGTACACATTGGCACCTTTTGAAAGCAAGAAAAATATCACAATTAGAACAGTTCCAGAAGAGCAATAGCCATCTCACTCACATTTATACAAAACTATTTCAGGTCCTTGAAAATTAAGATGGTAAAAGATACTTTCCACTTCAGAGCAAAGCTTTGGAAACTCCACTCTGGGGTTGCCCACATCCAACTCTGGGCATGTAATTTCTCCTTTGCTTTCCAGCCTTCCATCCTGAGGCTGCCAGTGTCCTTCCTTATGGCACTAATGTCCTTGGTTTTCAGCCTTTAGTTTTTTTCTTTCTCTGGAGAAACCCACACACTTCTTGGAATAAACCCCCTCAATAAAATTATTACACTTCAAAACAACAACAACAATAACAACAACGACGACACCCTAAGAAATTGGACAGCAATTACCCGCTCCAAACCCAGTGCTTTAAGGGCTCGATAAACAGCTCAGATGTTAGGGGTGGATGCACAGTTTGCATATGTGTGCACTGAGTTGTATCTCTGGCACCATATCACTATACACGACTTGCACATCACTGCTAACTCCCAGGCACTGCTGGTCCAGCTATCACTGGAGACTCTTTGAATACTGCAGGATGGTCCTGGTGGTCCCAGCACTGCTGACCCCAAACAGCACCACAGTGATGAGCCTGAGCACTAGACGGTCCAATCTCGTGGGCCAAGTGTTCCAGAAACAGTCCCCGGTTCTCCTAAGCATACGTGGGAGCCCCTCATCCTCATGTCATAAAAGACTCCAACAAAACAGTGTTTCAATTATTATTATTTCCATTCCATTGAACTATTTACGATAGCATACATTTGAAAATCTGCAAAAATAGGTTAGAAAGTAACAGCAACTATTTCTGTGGAAATTCAGTTTCTGTAAAAATCAGGTAAGGTTATTATTATTCCCATTTTATAGATGAGCTAACTGTGGCTAGGAGAGTTTAAGTGATTTGCCCAAGTCCTTCTGTTACTAAAGAGAAGTAGGCTTTTGAACTCAATTTCATGCTAAGTTCTTAATTAGCATGTCATATGCTGTGATTACTATAACAGACAGCAAGCCATTTAAATATATCATAATGGGGGAAGAAGTTATGTGTATTGGATTGGAGGAGGGAGCTGAGCCATTCTGAATAGTTTTCCATGGAATATAAGTACTAATATAATGCCTTAGCCTTTATACTGTTGCTCTAGGCTCACAAGGTATGCTAGAACTAACCTAAATCTATCTTCAGGATGAGTTTATTTGAAGTAAATCATATTAATCAAATACAGCAAAGTCTCATAATGCTGGTGAGTGTATGATTTCTATAATTCATTATAAGTTTAGTGTGCCTGAAATATTTTAAATCAAAAGGTAACTGCACAATAAATGGTAGCTCATATTATTAGTAGCACATGGTAGCTTTTTGATTTTAGCCTAAAGGTAACAAATCTCAATATGTGGTACTTAGAGCTTGAAAGAATATCTCCGTAGGAACTGTGGGGTAGATTTTCATTACAGTCTGCATTTGATAGTGAGTCTATTTGGTGGAAAATTTCACTACTCCTTTTCCTTCCAGAATGGCTATTACTGCAGCACTCCAATATTCTTGGCAACAAAAGTGTCCCTCTTGACAACTACTATTCCTTTGGAATTAGAAGAGTGTATTGACCCTTCCTTTTTTGGTTAGTATTTGGACAAACTTGGTATTCATCAATTGTTTGGAACTCCAAGGAAAGTCTTGAACTCCTCATCTGGAAGTTTTCATTGCCTAGGGTTAAGTGCTACATACCAGAAAAGAGCCCAGGAAAAGATGGAAACTGCTAAGAACTTATTTTCAAGCAAAACAGAAAATTTCCTGAGCATAATTTACTTCCTAACTCTATATTTTCTTCCTCCTCCTCCTCCTCCTCCTCCTCCTCCTCCTCCTCCTCCTCTTCCTCCTCTTCCTCCTCCTCCTCCTCTTCCTCCTCCTCCTCCTCTTCCTCCTCCTTTCTTCCTTCTCGTCCTCCTCTTCCTCTTTTTCCTCCTCCTCCTCCTTCTTTCTTTTTTTTTTTTTTTTTTTGCTTTTTCTGAATTTTTGGGCTACATCTGCCCATGTTCAGGGCTTACTTCTGTGCACTAGGATGACTCCTGGAAATGCTCAGGGGATAATATGTACTGCTGAGGATTGAACCACACTAGTCGGTCACATGAAAGGCAAATGCCTTGCGGGCATATTATATCTCTGATTCCTCTTATTTCTTCCGGACAGTGCTCAGATTATTTGTTTGGGGATGATAATGGAAAGGAACTGAACCAGAAGGGGGATGTCTGCAAGTGGAACTGATGTTTTATTATTTATTTATTTATTCATTCATTCATTTATTTATTTATTTATCTATCTATTTATTTATTTATTTATTTATTTTGCTTTTTTGGGTCACGCCCGGCGGTGCTCAGGGGTTATTCCTGGCTCTGCACTCAGGAATTACTCCTGGCGGTGCTCGGGGACCATATGGGATGCTGGGATCGAACCCGGGCTGGCAAGAGGCCGGCCGCATGCAAGGCAAATGCCCTACCACTGGGCTATCGCTCCGGCCCCTTATTTTTAACTTTTAACTATTATAAACTTAAAGAGCCAACAGCATATTGAAAACAATAAAATTTCCTAAGATTCTGTAAGCAAGATTGTTAGTTTTCTGTATTGTTTAGACAGCATAGGTCCCAGAAGGAATAGGATGAGTTGACTCGACAGTGCTAAGATGGGAGTGCTGGTTTTCACTGGGTGTTTTACAGGGGGATTAAGAACATACTCCAATAGACAAAGTCTTTCTCTTCTACAAATTCTACTATTTTCAACCACAAAAGCATAACTTTAATTTTATTACTTATATAAAATTTATTTAGTTAGGTTTTTTAAAATCAAGGATTATTAAACTAAAACTAAAAGTTTCAAAATCATGATGACGTGGGAAAATATGATTGCAAAATCCATTTTTTTAGCCTATGTGAAATCTTTAGCTAAAATAGAAAAATAAACTTGAATATGAGCTTTGACAAGTGATTCCATATTTGCTTCTGTGGAATTTATCTTGTATTTCCATTTATCTTTTATATCTTTCCAAATATAGAGCAGAGTTCCCAAATCTAGCTGTACATCAGGATCACTAGGAAACTTCAAATATGTAGATATTAATTTTATTATTTTTTAGTTTTTGTGTCACCCTGGCAGTACTCATGGCTTACTCCTGGCTCTATAATTAGGGATCACTCTTGCTAGACTCAGGGGACTATATAGTTAGGGATAGCACCCATCAACTATGTGTAAGGCAAATGCCCTATCTGCTGTACTATTACTCAGGCCCAGGAATGGCTATTTTATAACTTCAGACCACTCCACATTTTGTGAACCTCAGCTGCAGGTGGTCTGTCCTATTGTGCCTACCAGCATTTAGAATGAGTTAATGCTGGGGATGGAGCGATAGTCCAGCGGGTAGGGCGTTTGCCTTGCACACAGCTGGCCTATGCCGGCCTGGGTTTGATCCCCGGCATCCCATATGGTCTCCTGAGCATTGCCAGGAGTAATCTGCTCTGGAGTGCAGAGCCGGGAGTAACTCCTGAGCATTGCCGGAGTTAAAAAAAAAGCAAAAGAAAAAAGAGTTAATGTTGGATTACAGTTTAAGAATTTCAGGTTTAACATTGGAGTTGTCATTTCCCCTCCTGCAGGGAGCTGAGGTTATTTGAAATGCACCCATTCCAGTCCTAATGGGGCACATCCTATACTTTTTGGTCACAGTCCTCTGTCTCTACTCAGGTGCCTGCCTCCTTCTCAGTCTGTCTCCCTACACAGGCACAGTGATTTGCAGAGTTAGCCTTCGGATAACCTTGGGTGTTATATTGTAAGTGAAATGTTGCCTTTTCTCTTTCCTTTATTCCGTTTTCAAATTCTTATGTTAGAGCAGTGTCCTTTTTGTATAGACACAGGAAGACAGTTCAGGCTATACCTCTTAATGCAGGAGTTAATTAACTCTAAGATAGTTATTCCTGGGCATCCATCATATTTACCTGGCTTATCCTCAGTTGCCCTTAGATTGATTTTAGTTCCCTACACCTCAAAAGAAGAGTTCACTCGTGGGACCTGGGTGGATCCAGGGCAAGCTGTGAGTAAGCTACCTAGCAAGTGCCGTAATAAATATAGTAAGTTAAGACCACGGTCATGGAGCGAACTCTGTCATAACCCAAACATAAGCACCTGATTTAGAACCCTGTTGGGGTTAGAATAAAACTAACCTTGCCTGAGGATTATTGTCTGAAATATATAGTGAGATATCCCAGAAAAATCCACCTTTTACCATGAGGCCATAGAGATCATTTTAAGCTTAATACATGGTGTAGATAAAAGTCTACATCTCTTACTGTGTTATACAAAATGACTAGAAATATTTTTAAAAGTAAATCTAACCTGATTATTCACTAACAAAGAAAAGGAGAAATGCAAAATTCAGCCTCTGTCCTGAGCAGGTTTACAGCCCCAGAGCAAGTTCCATCCCTAGAGGTCCCCTAGTAGACTGTCCCACAAAGGAAGGGGCTTTTACACCTGCTCATTGTTTTAGGATCAAAGTTCTATTACCTCTCTGTAACCCCTAATCCCCCAAACTTCATGATGCCTCTATAACTAGCAGACTTGACTTGAATGAAATGGCCACTGATTACCAACAAGTCTGTGGTGTGGTGCCATTTTCCATCATTGAAGGGGGATGGTTATCAGCCTGAATGCACCCCCACTGAACCCCAACAAGTTAACTCATGAAATAATGTTCCACAGAGACAATAGGATCACTGAAAAGTTGAGCAAATATAAAGCAAAAGAACCAGAATTTTACCAGAAGCCATTGGCAACATCTTTACAGGTAGCTCCATTTCTGCATGGTTGACTGAGACATTCATCCAAATCTTTTTCACAGAGGGTACCCAAAAATCAGGTGGACATTTGCACACGAAGCCCCCAACCTGGTCTTCACAGATAGCATTATGAAAGCATGGATTTGGCTCACATTCATTGATTTCCGTTTCACAGTGCAGGCCTATGAATGAGTGAGGGAGAGTCAGTGCCTGAATGAATCACTGTACTGGGGAAAGTTATGATCCTTAATAATGTTGCTTCTGGAGGACGAAAAGGGGATGCAGAGTCACTGACCAAGCAACCTGGTGTGGAGTCATTCACTAAGAAGGCCTGGTTCTAGTAAATGTTTTTAGGACTCTATGTGTGGGGAGCTTAGGTTAGGTGAGATTGAGAAGGGATCAGTCTGCTAATGATAGTTGAAAATGGTAATGCCAGATTAGAACTGAGTAAGAGCTATGCATGATAACTACTCATTGTAGGTACTGCAAGCCACAATGAGTAAAAAGAGGAGAGAGGGGGGGGGGAGAGAGTGAATGAGAGAGAGAGAGAGGAAAAAAAGAGGGAGAGAGAGATCAAGAAGAAAAGTACAGGCAACAGGCAGGTGGGGGTGGAAACTTCGGGACACTGGTGGTGGGAAATGTGCACTGGGTGCTGAACACTGTATGAGGGAAACCAAGTCATGAACAGCTTTGTGTAATTGCCTATCTTACGGTGATATAATAGAATAATACAAAAATTTTTGATTTCTGTGACCTGCCTTTCTTTTACTATCATTTTCCTTTTTGGGACATTCTACCTTTCTTCCACTCAGGCATGTAATATTTATCTACTTATTCACTTCTATCACTTCACTTGTCTTCGTGTTGTTCATCGATTTGCTTGAGGGGGCACCAGTAACATCTCCATCTAGCTACTCATGCTAGCGTAGCCCAAGGGCATCTGCTCGCTCCAGGAACATGAAGAACCTCAAACCATTCCTTCAGGTCATGGGAATGAGGTCTATAATTGTTACTGGTTTTTGGCATATAAAATACGACACGGGTAGCTTGCCAGGCTCTGTTGTGATCTGTAGATATATAATCTACAGATCATAAGTAGATATATAATAGATATATCATCTACTTATTATATATTTAAAATAGAGGTAACACTGGTGTGTGTGTGTGTGTGTGTTTTGGGGGGGACATGCCCTGAAATTCTCTGGGCTTACTCTGGCTCTGCACTCAGGGAAAAAATCCTGGCAGGGCTCAGGGGAATATAACAGGTGCCAGGGATAGAACCCAGGTTGGCTGCATGAAGACAAGAACTATACCCACTATACTATTTCTACAGCCCCAGGACATTAATACTTTTTAAGAAGAGTGGAAACCTCATACCTGTGTATCCTTTGGCACAAGTACAGCTATAACCACCTACGCCATCAATACAGATCCCTTTATTCAAACACGGACTGGAACTGCACTCATTTATATTTTCTTCACATATTCGACCTGCCAAGAATCAGAGACTCTAAGCTGGAGAAAACGCAAAAGCATTTGAAGACTTAACAATTTTCAAGCAAGTTGTTCAGGACTAAGGGTAGAGCAGTTGGAAACCGTGGCTAACATGTTTGTGAAAATTTTTCCTCTTTGCCAAAAATGTTGAAATAAAGTGCTTTCTTCCATTTGAAGAGTTGCAAAAAATTTTCTAGCACAGAACTTGATATTTTCAGCCAACAATGAAAAATGACAACCATGAATATACAGGCACATGTTTTCAGTGAAGAAAAGCGTGACCTTACTTTGAAAATGTTCTTAAATTATTTACTGGCAATTTGCTCACCCATTTATTACATTTAGGTCCTTTTAAAGTTAAGAGGGAACTGTTTTGAGGCTTGAAGAAAATTCTGGGGGGAAATTACTGAAAAGAGAAAACAACTTATTTTGTTTTGAAGATTAGAAATACACAGCCAAATTTCTGTGTAGATGATCTATGTTTTCTGTCTGAACATACTTTGAGAACAAATGATGCTATTTAAATCCTTTGTTTCAGCAAAAGTAGAAATGGGAACCAGAGATGTCCATGACTTTATCACGGATAGACACTGCAATGAGTATAGTGCTGCAAGTGTCCTCACTAAAGCGTGTGGACAGACAGATGGACATAGATATATGCTCTATGATTAAAGGGTTAAGGAACTTACAAGTTCATGGAGTTCTGTAACACAGCTAATAATTTATGTACCTCAGCACCTTAAGAAAGCACACAATTCACTATTCACTAATAAA
This sequence comes from Cryptotis parvus, assembly GCA_021461705.1. NCBI lineage: Eukaryota > Metazoa > Chordata > Mammalia > Eulipotyphla > Soricidae > Cryptotis > Cryptotis parvus. The sequence continues at coordinate 248,291 of JAJIBD010001911.1, forward strand.
AGTCATATTTTAGAGACTGTAGCTATACACAGTGGTAGGGTGTTTGCCTTGCATCTAGCTGACCCAGATTTGATTGCTAACATCCCATATTGTCCCCAAGCACTGCCAGAAGTAATTCCTGAGCGCAGAGCCAGGAATAACCTCTGCATACCACTAGGTGTGACTCCAAAATAAACAAAAAAATTGGATTGTCTAGACAGTACAGCTTATAGTCTATGCTTTCACATACCTGTCAATGAGTATTTATTGTTTTTCGTGGTAGATCCTAACCGTAGATTATATACCCAGTGAACCATACAATACATTTAATGTCTAATAAATACATTTTTTTAAAATTTAGAAGACTGGATCTTTCTTTCTCATCCTTCATTAGCCATCTGGTCAACAACTTTTGCTAGGATTTAACTCTGGGGGTCACTGGCCAGAATTTTTGATAAAGAAATAGATGGTGGAGTCACACCATTTCCTGTGGTATACAGAAATGCAATGGTATTCACATGGTAAATGGAGTGGAAAGGAGTGTGAGAAAGAGAATGAGGCCAGGCAGGTAATTTCCTATAGATTCCAATGTTCAACACACCCTGGGAGGGAGATGGGTCTGGGGCTCAGCAGCATCCTTGGCTTGTCTCAGCACCCTTCAGAGATGAAATCAGCCACTTAGAAAATGAACCAAGTGTGGTTTGCTTCAAGACATATGTGACCTGACCCCTATATCCAAACCACTCACTTCCTAGTAAACACAATTTCTTTCTTCAGTAGAATTAAACATGAACTGCAAAACAGCACACCTGTCAACTTGTCTGGTGATGATTCGGGGAGTTTCACAGGTTAATTTGAACATGTGAAAAATCCCCCCTATTTATATAGGCTTTTGACTTAAATTTCCAGATAAAGTGTTTTTTATTCTAAATGAACTCATTGTATCAAAACTATGATTATTAAACTGGATTCTAAAGAGACATATATGATATTGTTCAAGTGATTGCTCCTGTAAGTTATGAGATTTACATTTTAATTTTGTGGGGTTGATAAAGTCATTAGAATGTGATTGCTTTGAAATGTTTTAAGGAATTTACTAAACATTAAAACCTAGAAAATGATATATCATATGTTTTAATATACATTTAAAATATTTTATTATAACTTATAATTTAGTTTTAGTGCTAGATAATGTAGATTATAATTAATTTATATAAGTGACAAAGTTATTAATATTCACAAAAATTAATCATGTTAGATTTGAGTATATATTATCAATAGCATAATAATATAATTGAACAAAGAAATCAACAATAAGGTTAATTATTTGGGGGAGGTGAATTCTAAAACTCTTATTTAAGAAATATACTTAGATCTTTGTATTTGGTTAAGTTAAAAGGAGAGACAAAATGGGCCAATTTAATTTGATGCTACAAGTACCAAAAAAGCTCAGATAGTAATAATTACACACACACAAACATAATAGATATAAGCACATGCATACTTTATAAATTTACTGAAATGCTAATGAAGAACTGAGGAAGGATGTAACACTTTTTCTACAATTGTTCTAGACTTTCATATTTCCTATTTCCTGGCTTCTGACTTTGGATAAGAAGAACAGCATCAGAGAAGATAAATGGCTTTTCCAAGGTCACACACCTCCTTGACAATAATGAGACCAGGACTGCCTATTTCATAAATCCAAGCAACTTCTTAATGCAAAATAGAGTATTTTTGCAATATAGAGAAATACTATCTCAAAACATGCCTCTTGGTATATTCTGCTGTGTATGTTTAAGGTGAGTAACATGATGATTTATACATTTATATTGTGAAATGGTCACCAAAAGGAGGTTATTAACACATTAATCACTGTACATAGATATCATTTGTGTGTGGCGAAACTATTTACTACTGATTCTTTAGTCACTTTCTGGTATACAGCCAAATATTGTTAACAATAACTATTATGCTATATATTATATCACCAAAACTTGGCCACTTATTTGCCTTATAAATGAAATTTGTCAGGTAAACAAATGACCTTACCTTTGAAGAACACATCTGAATTTTCCCACTCCCCAATCCATGTTCAACATAAATTTCTACTTTCAGAGTTTAGGTTTGATGAGTCTCTATAAGAGATATCATATAATATTTGTCTTTCTCTGATTCGTTTCACTTAGTATAATGTTCTTACATTTCATCTGTGCTGTAGAATATGGGAGAATTTCCTCTTCTCTATAGCTAAATAATGTTCATATGCATAGAGAGGACTATATATATATTTATATCTCACATTTTCTCTCTTGATTCATTCATTAATGTATACTTTCTCTTTTTTTGGCTACAATAAATAAGGTGGTACAGTTACCTTTATGAGACCGTGATTTCCTTCACATACTGATATTGCTGGGTCATGAAGAAATTTTAGTCCTAATTTTTGAGGAACCCAATACTGTTTTTTGTAGTGGTGTACATTTCCTTTAATACAAGGGGTGCTTCTTTTTCTCTAATCCCCACTAGTACTTGTTATCTCTTGTCTTTTTTGGTAATAACTACTTCATTTCATTTAAAGCGTGTTCTTTGTGGTTCTGAATGATGACATTTTAATGACTCCAAGGTTGATAATGTGAAAATAAGAAACTTTCCCCCTTACCTGTGTAACCGGATGGGCATACACAAATGAATCCTCCTACTTGGTCTTTACAGATTCCATTGTTGAGACACGGCAGAGAACTGCATTCATTAATGTCTATTTCACACTTTAAGCCTAAAATGTAAACCAAATACTGAAGATTAATCAGAGAGAGGGATTATGCAAAATAGAATCAGAATCATTTAAATGTTATTATCCCAGCAATCTGAATTTGCAGGGAATGAAAAAAAGAGCAACATTTGATATGTGCTACCATCTAGTTAGTGAACATACTGTTTTACTTACTCGATAGTAGATGTGGGTGTGGTTAAAAAATAATGAGAAGATAAAAAAAGAAAAGAAAAGCAGATCCCCAGATTGCCCTAGACCCAGTGAATCAGAAAATGTGGCACTGCAGCCAACAACATAGTTTCATTTCTTAAAAATATGTCCAAATATTATTCTGAAGTCAGACACTGACACTGTACAACCATTGTTCCTTTCTCCGCCACCATTCATCTATACAATTCCAGGACAAGGCGAGAGGGCTAGTACAGGAGTTAAAGTGTTTGCCTTGCATGCGTTCGCCCCATTCTGACCGCTGGCACCGTATATGGTTCCCCAAACACACCAGGTATGATCCCTGATTACAGAACCAGAGATAAGCCCTGAACACAGGCAGAAGTGGTACAAACCAAAGCAAAGCAAAGTATAAAATACAATTCTAGAACAAGTACCCTGATTTTTAAATAGAATTTCAGGATACATTTTTAATTAATCTCAAAAGTACTAGAGTTTAGGTAATATGGTTAAAATAGTGTTCAAGTTTCAGGTATTGATGTTCAAAGTTACTGTACAAAAATGCACCAAAGTGCCCATGATCCTCTGCAACCATTCCGGTTTTAAAAAAACATAGTGACACCTCCCTTAGAACCGACATTCTATAAAAATAGAAGCACATCCAAACACAAAGTCTAATAAATAGAATGTTAATAGAGCCTGGGCGGTTTTGTGTTCCAGCTTTCCTTTTGCTCATTTTGTGACCAATTCTTTTATTTAAATGGCATTTTCCCCTCATCCAAAACATTTCAGATTGCAAAAATCCTGCACTTCTAGAACAAAGATGGTAGTTATTTTAAATAAATTCCAATTTTAAGATAAAACCTTTTCTCCTCAAAAACTGCATTTCTGGTCTGAATTGGAATGTGGAACAAACTACAAGAAAATATAATTCTTACATAATCAAGTCCAAAGTCACATTATTTTCCTAAGCATAGTTTCCAGAAACAAAGCAACAAATCATAGTTATTCACAGGAACTCCACTGGTGTGAAGCAAATGAAACACTAGAGTTTGTTTTAAGACAATCTGTTCTATGTTGAATGTCGCGCACTTAATCAGTGTTACAATGAAACCTTGTACGTGGCTTCTGGGATCACACTCCAACTTAAATTATGAGTTACAACATGACTTCCTATGTCATAAGAGAAGATTTTTCTTTCTTCCTCCAAATCGTGCAAAGAAAAAAGAAAACTGTCATTCCTAAGATGTATTATATATATATATATATATATATATATATAACATGTATATATGTATATAAGCATATATACATATACATTTTCATCAACAGGTTTATCTTGTTCAGCCCAACTTTTGTGTACTGATGTGATCTAATGCATAAAGGGTTTATTTTTAATGTTCCTAAGTTTAATGTCTAGAACACAATGATTTAATTGGTTGGAGGTCTTGGGCACTTTGGTGGTGGTAAGGTGTAACTGTGTGCATCAGAACCATACGTGTTAACACTATCGAGAACGTGTGACCCAAACTCTCATTCTTAATGGGAGCAGGGTGGATGAAAGGGGACCTTGAGCTATTGGCCGAGGGACACTGACACTGGAAGTGGGTGTGAAGTTGGAATATTCATTCATGCCTGAGACTATCATAACAGCGTAAATCACAATGCCTAAATAATTGGAAAGAAAACACATACACACAAACACACAATGATTTCATATAGAACACTTATTAAAACCTGCATTCCTCTATGTTACCTGTATACCCAGTGGGGCAGAGACAAGCATAACCACGCCCCAGTTGTTGGCACGTCCCACTATTGTGGCAGGGGTTCAAGAAGCACTCATGGAAAACCTACCAGTGGCAGAAAATATATCGATCAGAGACAAAACACTCTATTATTGTTATTTCAAAACAATCTTGACTAGGGAATGAGGAGGTTTATAACAGATATTTGCTTACAGCTTCCAGATGGTTTTCACTACTGAAACTAACAGGGCTACTGTCTGCTTGATGTTGATACTGGTTAGAAATGGATACAAACCATTTATTCTTGAGGGATGCTCTGGGAGACCCAGCAGTTTCTAAATGTGGTTCTACTGGATATGAAATAACACTACTATCCAGCCCAGCTAAACACATCTCTGGGGGGGTGGGATTTGCGGATCTTATTTTTAAAAGTTGGCCTGCAGATTCTAATATGTTTCCAAAGTTGACAGGCACTACCCCAGAGGTCCCTACAAATTTTTGTGTCCACTGGGCTCATTTCCAAATATGACTTATGAAATCCAGACAAGTTATTATGTTGGATGAGCCTGTAAGAAGTTGAAATAAGAAATATGACCTCCCTTTCCTCCTTAAACATACTTGAGTAGAAAACAAACCAAAGGAATTTATCAAGATATTGGGTAGAGTAAATTTAGGATGATGATGGAATCTACCAAAATAACTGGCCTTAACCAAATCTTTTAAAAATAAGTAAACACCTAATTTATATATGTTCTCTTACATGAGTTTTATCATGTTACTCCAAGAAATGGCCTTTTTATCGTAAAAATTGGTGTTGGAACATTTTACGTTTGAAACTTATTCTGAAGAACTCTGCAAACTGAAGTGCCTTAATAATAAAAATTTAAAACTACAAAAATGATCATATACATCATAGTAAATTAGTTAAATGAGACATAAAATTTATGAATCAATTTTTATTTTAATAAAAGCTGAGTGATTTCCCCCCCCCCCCACCATTCAGTAAGTCTTTGGATACTTCAAATAGCCTTACTCAAAAAATGCATAAGCTTTTAGTCAGTGTTAATTACTAGGTAATCAGATGGTATTACAGATTTAAACATTTTCTGCACCATATCTTCTAAGGGGTGGGGAATCCGTTTTGGTTACTCATATCTTCTAATGCTATGAAATTTAGAAATTTCTTATTGGAAGGCCACAAATCAAAACCGCTATTCAGCTATAAAATTAACGAATGTTGATTACTTAATTTCAACTCTCACAGTTTTTCTGTGTGGATATGTAGGATGCCAAACTGTTTTTCAAACATTTCATTAGAGCAAAATTTACACGTAGAAAATAGACTTGCCTGATTGCTGATTTCATATTTATTTTTTATGTGATCTGAAGGATGAGTCACTATACTTTCTTCTGCTGCTGAGAAAGTTGAACTAAAACCTATGAAGATTAATAGAACACATTAGAAAAAATATTAGTGAATGAACCATATTTTTAACGAGTAGACTATATAAGTGTCACAGTCAAGATTCTTGTTTATAGAGTAAGCCAAATCACACATATTTTGTTTTAGCAATACTGAGAAAAGGGAGCAAAGAAATGGATACAATATTTTTTGTGTCATAAGACAATGTCATTAAATCACAGAGTCCTAAAAAGAACTTTGGAAGTTATCACTGTTCCCAAAATAAGAATCTTTGAGTTATTGGTATCATAATAAAAATCTTGAAAGGATAATTGGAAAAATCTAGACCCACATTACCTGAAAATAACAACATTCAGAGTGGACAGATGCAAAAAGACAAGTGGCGAGGTAAGATAGGAGGGGCTTCTCTTACTTGAGCAATCTGTGATGGATGTGGCACCGGTGAAAGTTGTGGTTCCATAAAAGGGACAAGATAAGCAGAAGGACTTCCCAGAGTCGGGTTGGTAATAGTCTTGAGGACACGGATAACAAGGCATTAACCCAGAGCGAGAGAATTCTCCTACTGGACAAGGCACTGCAAAGGTTAAAACGAGTCATTGGTGAGTATGAAGTGACACACCGACACTTAAGAATAAATGGGTCAACCTTAAGGTGCCACCTGAGGGCTGATACACTCTCCTACCAATATCTGATAGCTAAACACCTAGATAAATGTTTTGTTGTTTCCTTTCTGTCTTTCTTTTAGCAGGGAGGGGGTTTTAAAAGTGGTGCTCAGGGTCTTGGGGCCATTTCCAAAGCCACTTGGCCAAACGTGACAGTTCAATACTAGGACCCAAGGATGCAGTGCTGCAGTGCCATAGACAGCCAGGGCCGCCTTAGCAGTGCTCAGGGACCCCTTAGATCACATCCAGTTTGCTCACAAAATCATGTGGTGTGAGGAATCAAGCCGTAATCCATGTTCTAGTTCTCTGATTCCTTTTTTCTTGTCTTCAACAGCAACAATTAACAATGAACTCTCATTAAAAATGAGAAGTGGACCTATAGCATTGTATGCTAATCTTTTCACTTGATATTGTATTATATTTTCTTTTAAAGTCGCCCCCAATTGTTAAGTAACATGTTTTATTATTATTAATTTTTTTGCCCAGGGAGGGGAGAGCAGTTGAATCCACTGTCCAAGAACTGTTACTAGCTCTACACTCAGGAGTGACCCCTGGTGGTAATTGGGGGCCTTATGAGGTGCTGGGGATTTGATTTGGGGTCCTGGCCCCACATTCACATGTACAGCAAATGCTCTGCTCAGTCCCTCCAGCCCCAGTAACAGGTGCTTTTTTATTGTTGTTCTGTGTTTTTGTTTTTGGCCACACCCAGCGGTGCTCTGACCTTACTTTTGGCTCTGTGCTCAGGAATCAGTCCTGGCAGGCTCAGGAGACCATATGTGGTACTAGGAATCGAACCCAGGTTGGCCACAAACAAGGCAAGTGTCCTACCCTCTATATTATCAGTCTGGCCTTCCAGTAACAGCTTTTAATGAATGAAAAATATTGCATCTCACTTATAGACTATAATTGTCTAACATTTCCTCCACTATTGGTCATTTTGCTTATTCTGAATTATTAGCATTTATAAATAATGCTGGCATGAAATTGTGTACAGAAACCTTCATATACAGCTTTCAGTTTCCTGTGACAACAGATGAATGAATAAATGAATAATTAAATCTAATGAATTTTTGCTTGTTTTGGGGCCACACCCAGTGATACTCAGGGATTATTCTTGGCTCTGCACTCAGGAATCACTTCTGCCAGTGCTCAAGGAACCATATGAGATGCTGGGAATTGAACCTGGATTGGCTACATGTAAGGCAGCACTCTACCCATTGTACTATCACTTGCCCCAGATATGATCATTTTAAAGTCACTTACAATACAAAAACATTTTTAGAGTACCAATTTACAGTTCCAGAAGTAGTGTATGAAATTGCTCTAATTATACAAGTAGATAACAATTAAAGTTTTTACACTTAAAGATCAAAATAAAATTTGTTATTTGAATTTGCAGTTTGATAAAGTTGCTTTTTCTCATGATTACCAGAAAATTTTCCTATTACTTATTGGAGGGTGTAAAAGTGTTTAGTAAAGAACATCCAGTTTAACATGGTCACTTAATCAAATCTGAAATTATGCCAATATTTACCAGGAAATGAAAGAAGTAAGTAAACAGCCTCAAACATAGCAGATTCAAGAAAATGAATCTGTATTTTCTTCACCAAGTTGTGGTTGCACTTGGCAGAGGGACAGTGGGGTAGACTATCCATGACAAAATCTTCGGATCAGAGTTTTAGATTGTAGCCCATATATTAGCTCCAGTGGAGAGTGTTCTTTCCCTGTGTGAACTCACTAGGGTGATCCCTAAAAGTATCATAAACCAAGAAAACTAATTATTATGACGTGTATGCAGACTTAAGAGAGCAATTTGAAGCAGATTATCACCATTTAGATTTGGATTCTTGATAACAAAATTACAATGGCAGAAATAACTAGCAGTATCAGTAATCACTGTATCACTGTCTTCCCGTTCATCATCGATTGGCTCGAGCGGGCACCAGTAACATCTCCATATGTCCTGTCTCATGCAAGTAGAGCCCAAGGGCACCTGCTTGCTCCAGGAACATAAAGAGCCTCAAACCATTCCATCAGGTCATGGGAATGAAGTCTATAATTGTTACTGGTATTTGGCATATCAAATATGACACGGGTAGCTTGCCAGGCTCTGCTGTGTGGGTAGCATACTCTTGTAGTCATCTCAAAATCCAGCATTTATTGATGAACTGTGTGGCCGCCGTGCGAGCTGGGCTGTGATAGGCTGGTCTGCTGGGTGGAGTTCTGACGAGGGGGAAGTCCGGATGTGGAAAATGGAGGCCCTCATGGAGTGGGGGTCCTCTGACTTGTTGTGAGGCTCTGCTGCTGTGGCGGGCCAGGGCTAGAACCTGCCATCCCTCCCGGGCACCTCATGAGCAGCTGTGCACAGGGAGAGCCAGTAGCAGCTCTGCCCCATGTCTGTGAGTCTCTGGATCAGCATACCTGGGCAGAATTAAAAAAGACTGCTGCAGGGTAGATCTTGATGAGCCAGGCAGTATTAGTAATGTATCACATTATTCTGGTTTGACAATAAATGAACAACAATGCATTTCTAGACACCGCTGGAGTAATCCCAGGACCTGAGGCAGGAGTAAGACCTGAGCACCACCAGATGTGGACCCAAAACAAACACAATACCCAAACCAGGAAAAACAACAAGAGTTTGCCATGCATTATGCAAGCAACTCTGGTTCAGTGGTCAGTACTATATCTCTTGATCACTTGACATCCCGTTATTCTTCGATTTGCTTGAGCAGGCACCAGGATTATTTCCATTTGACCCTATCACGTGCCAGTGTAGCCCAATGGCATCTGGCTGTCTCAGGAATACATAGAGCCTCAAACCGTTGGTTCAGGGTCTTGATGAAGAAATCTGACCATCTTGTAGGTGGGCGGCCAAGTGATCTTTTGACATCCTGTGGGATCCAGTTGGTAACGGCTCTAGTCGCAGTGTCGTCTCCAAATCACATTACATGTCCAGCCAATCTGATTTTTGATGCCTTGCCAAACGAGACAGCATCCCTGAATCTGGAACAGTGACGGAAGTCGGAGCTCCGGATTCCTTCTTTCACTTGAGTGAGGCATGATATTCCAAGCATAGCTCTTTTGATTCCTCTTTGGGAGACCCGAATAGCATTCTCATCCTGCTTTTGTAGGGCTCAGGTCTCTGAGGCATATGTTAATGCAGGGAGAACGGTAGAGTTGAAGAGATGTGCCAGGAGCTGGTTCTTTGTATTTTTAGCTATTTCTTTGATGCTTTTAAAGGCATTCCATGCTGCTCTCTTCCTCCTACGTAGCTCAGGTTTTAGGTCGTTCATCATATTGACTTCTCGACCTAGGTACACATAACTGCTGCATTCAGAGATGTTTGTTCCATTGAGAGTGAATGGGGCCTCTGGAACTAGTTCATTTTTCATGAACATAGTTTTGCTGAGATTCAGCTGTAGACCTATCTTTCCACATTCTCGATCAAAAGTCAGCCAGCATTTGTGCTGCTTGGCTAATGTTTGGTGTTATTAGAATGATGTCATCAGCGAAGCAGAGGTGGTTTAGTTGCTGACCGTCTTATCTTCACTAACCCTATATATGGGTTATATATACTATATATATGGTTCCCTAAGTACTATATATGGTTCTATATATGGTTCCCTAAGTACTATATATAGTTCTATATATGGTTGTATTTATGGTTCTATATATGGTTCCCTAAGTACTATATATGGTTCCCTAAGCACCATCAGAAATTACCCAGGAGAGCACAAAGTCTGGAGAAAGCCCTACACACTGATGGGTATTCTACTTCCTGATTCTGCCAATCCCAAAAGAAAAACTATAAGTATACATGTTTTATTTTCCAATTTTTTTTCATTTTTTTTTTTGCCATGTTGCTACTTCCATGGCAAAAAAAAAAGAATAAAAAATTTGGAAAAAAATACATGTTTTACCAGAATAAACCAATCTTAATGTTTGGCTTATTCTTGGTAAGAATAAGAAGAGCCTCAATCTTGAGGCTCTTTGCAATCCTGGAGCAAACAGATGCCGTTGGGCTACACTGGCCCGTGATAGGGTCAAAGGGAACTATTACTGGCACCCACTTGATCAAATCGATGAATAACGGGATGTCAAGTGATCAAGCCAATCTATATTTTTCCCAAGATCTTGAAATTATATGCAGGGTTCTGAGTTTTCTCCCGCCACCTTTCCCCCCCATTTTTAACTATGCTTGTGATGATGAGAGCCACACCCAGCAGTGCTGAGTGAGAACAATGGTGATAGAACATTGAGTAAGAGAGCAATAGGTAGTAGGTGAAACTCAGGCCTTTCACTTGCTAGGCAGGTGTTTCACCATTTGAACTATCTGCCAGGCTCTAAAATGGATTTTCTGAATCTCAGCCTTTTAAAAATGATGGCCTTCTTGGGAAAAAAACACCTTCCAAATAATCAAGTAGTTAAAGCAGAAAGAACTAATTTCCCACTGGTTAAAAGTATAAAACTTCTGTTGGAGACAATATTTGTGGTATGAAACACTAAAACAATAATTTCCATTTGTAAAATGGAACATGTTACAACTAAATATGTTAATCTAGTGAAAACCAAAGAAAACCCAAAACCCTGATAAAATGAGTTAAGTTGCATTTAACAGACAATCTTCATCTGTATTATTCCAAAAAAAACTATTGTCTGAAATAAAAAGTGCAAATATTTTACTAATTTTTGTTTATATATATAAACACAATAATATAATATTAGGATTGAAAAATCATCCAGATAGTGGCTTCTCAAAATAATGAACACATTGGGATACCTATACTTTGCCTGTCTTGAAATAGAAAGCATAAAGTCAAAGTTCATATGAAAATTATATTATATTCCAAAGGGCAAGTTAGTATCATAAATATAGCAGCAGTTATGTGCCCACTTTTCAGGAATGTAGATAAGCATTAAGCATATTATTACATATGAAAATATACAAATATCACTTGACTTGATCACTTGACATCCCGTTATCCATCAATTTGCTCAAGCGGGCACCAGTAATATTTCCATTTGTCCCTGTCATGTGCCAGCGTAGCCCAATGGCATCTGCTTGCTTCAGGAATACAAAGAGCCTCAAACCGTCCATTCAGGGTCTTGATGAAGAAGTCTGACCATCTTGTAGGTGGCGGCCATGTGATTTTTTTTTCGTCCCGTGGGATCCAGTCGGTAACGGCTCTAGTCCAGTGGTTGTCTCCAAATTGCATTACATGTCCAGCCCATTAGATTTTTGATGCCTTGGCAAACGAGACAGTTCCCTGACTCTCAGTCATCTACAGAGGTTGGAACTCCCGATTCCTTCTCTCATTGAGTGAGGCATGATATTCCAAGCATATCTCTTTCAAGTCCTCTTTGGGAGACCCGAATAGCATTCTCATCCTGCTTTCATAGGTACAGGTCTCTGAAGCATATGTTAATGCAGGGAGAATGGTCGAGTTGAAGAGATGTACCCGAGCCAGAGATTATTTGTCCTTTTAGTTATTTCTTTGATGCTCTTGAAGGTGTTCCATGCTGCTCTCTTCCTCCTGTGCAGCTCAGGTACTAGGTCATTCGTCACGTTGAGTTCTTGACCTAGGTACACATAACTACTGCATTCAGAGATGTTTGTTATGCTGTGAGTGAATGGGGCTTCTGGAACTAATTCGTTTTTCATGAACATTGTTTTGTTGAGATTCAGCTGTAGACCTACCTTTCCACATTCTTGGTCGAAGTCAACCAGCATTTGTGCCGCTTGGCTAATGTTTGGTATTATCAGAATGGTGTCATTAGAAAAGCGGAGGTGGTGTAGTTGTTGACCATCAAACTTCACTCCCATTCCTTCCCATTCTAATTGTCACAGTATACAATTATAGTGTACAAATACAGTATACAAATATAGAATACAAATATGCTATATATTTGTATACAGTATCAAATATAGTAAATATAAATATGACTAACAGATGTACAAATATACATGATAATGGCAACATCTAGTACATAACACAGCCTTACACACTAAGTGCATATTCAGTTCCCAGTAGACTACTATAAATAAAATGGAAAGGAATGGGGCCAGGGGCTCAAGAGGTTGGAATAGAAGGTTTGTACACAGGAAAGCTGGGTGTAATCCCTGGTACTAAACATCTCCTGGGAACTGCTGGGAGTAACCACCAAGCCAAGAGACAGGAAGAGCCCATGAGCTCTGCCAGTGTGGCTCATTCATGCTTTCCCATCCTACAAAAAAAGTAAGATAAGGGAGAAGAGGAATTTTCATTTCAAATGTTAGCCAAAGATTACAGCCAAGAATTGAGACACCAGAAATAAATCTTTCAATATGTGGATGATTAAATTATGATAAAGGAGCAGGAGATAAAGTGGGAGGAGGAGTGCCTCATCAATAAATAATTTGGGGAAATGGTTAGCCACATGCAAAGAAGTAAAATTGAACCACTATCTCAAACTATGTCCAAATGGTAATTCAAATGGATTAAAGACATATTGAAGCCAATCATAAAATACATTAGGAAAACATAGGTCAAATTCTTTATGGTATTAATTTTAGAAATGTTCATAATAATTCAACCCCATAGCTAAGAAAACTAAAAGGGAAGCTAAGTAAATGGGGTTACATCAAACTTAAATGCTTCTGTACTGCAAATGAAGCAATGACGAAAATTAACAAAAAGCCTACCAATGGGAGAAAATATTTGTACAACATCTGACAAAGGGCTAATATCCAAGTATATAAAGCACTCACAAAGGTCAACCAAACAAAAAAAAAGCAAATAACCCATCAAAAATGGGGAGAAGAGCTAAACTTCTCCAAAGAAAATATCAGATGTCCAAGAGATATGAAATGGCGTTCATTATAAATGAGTATCAGGGAAATGCAAATGAAAACCACATGAATAAATTACCTCACACCAGTGAGAATAACCTATATCAAAAAGATTGGAAACAACCAGTTCTGGCAGGGAGGTGGTGAAAAGAAATCTAACTCACTGTTGGTGGGACTATAAATTAGTTTAAATCTCCTCACAAAAATGAAAACAGAACTACCAAGTGATGCAGTAAAACATTAATCTGAAAAGATCGTGGCTGTTGGCCATGATCCAGAGACAGAGGCATCTGGTAGAGCTGCTGCCGGTTCTCCTCCATGCGATATTACAAAGCCTGGTATACTGATGTACCAGGTATACCATTACATTTCACAGAATTAAGTATGGGCATACAATCACAAGTGTGTAGACACAATGTGTGGTCTGTGGGAACATATCAATAATTTCCTATACAGTGGGCTCAAATGGCACAATGGAGATTTAAGACTCTCCATTGACTTTTGTCTAAGAACATATTCATAGACAGTATAGGGAATTAGCTCCAACAAGCAATATAGAATAGATTATTCAGTGCATGCGCAGAAAAAGCTCAAACAGAGGTTTAGATAAATTTGAAATAAGTGTTGTCTGTAGGTGCAGTGTTGGTGTATCTGGGGTTGACAGCAGAAACCCACTGTGTTCTAGAAACCCAGAAAGTGAATCAAAGAACAGAAATCAGCCAGACTCCCATATAACAACTCAGAAAAAGTCATGACTCTATCAGTACTATTCCCTTTTCTGGGCTTAGGGGTTACTACTGACTTTGCACTCAGGAATTACTCCTGGAAGTGCTCAGGGGATCATATGGGATGCTGGGGATCAAATCTGGGCAGGCTGCATTAAAGTCAAATGGCCCCCCAATTTCTTAAAAAATGTATTTTAAACAGAAAAAAAGAAATGCACATGTTCATAAAAATATATCATTACAGAAATAAAAAGAAAGGGAAAAAATGAAAGCAAAAGTTAAAAAAATATTTAAAAAAAAGAAAAAAGGAATTATTTTAGATTCCTACACATTTAAAGAAAAATGGTGTTTATCCAGCACTGAGGGGAAAGTGTTGAGTTTGTTCTCAAGTCTCACGTCTGACATGCACAATGTGGCTAAACTCATGCTAGGAATATTAAAAATGAGATGAGGCAATTACCAAAAAGTTTATAAACTTTCTGGGAATTATAATTGCTTACGATGCCATATTTTGGTGTTCAACAAACCTTAAGGCTCATTTGGAAAGCTGAAGGAGAAAATTGTCAACTATGAACTTGCTTTGTGGTTAGCGGGAGGGAGAGAGGAAGCCAGAGAATTTTTTTTTTTTTTGCTACAGACTTTCTTCTAAAATTAGTCTGTATACTGATAAAATGAAAGTCTTCAGTAAATTGATTTCACCCTAATATGAAGCCTTGTTTGACTTTTAAGTAAACAAAACAGTCCAAAGTTGGTAGCATACAACTGATATAGTTGCTTCAATTAAGTTCTACTTAAATTCTTTTTCTCACCAATTCCATAAATAGTAGGGTGGAAGAACAAATTCTTTTCTCAACAATTCCATAAATATTAGGCTGGAAGAACTACTCCCCTAGTCCTTCTGGTTTGATCAGCTGACATATACCATGATGATATGTAGTTCATGGTAGAATTTTAAATTTTCTGACACTTGACTTATGAAGCAATACTATACATATTCTCTCTCCACAATATCCCAAAACATCTTTAAGCAGTTATTTTCTAGGGATCTCAATCTATACCTGAAGATACATAGTTGATTGAGGGACAAGGAGAGAGAGAGAGAGCATGGGAGAGAGAGAGAGAGAGAGGCATGTGTGTTTGTATATGTGTGTAGAGAGAGAGAGAAAAACAGGAAACCAACAGGTAAATATTATGAACCACTATTTCACATGAGGAAAGTATTTTTCCTTAGAGAAACAAATAGGTAAATATTGTGAAAACATTATTCCATAAAAGAATCCTTTTTTAAATGTTCTGATTGCTTTAGTTAAGGACAGAGGCTTTCAACTAAGGGGGTAGACAATGGATAATAGTAAGGATAATAATAATACAAAGGATAATACAACTTTTTAAATGTCAGTTTTCAGTCAGGTGTGGTTATTCTGTTCCCAATGAGGTAGCAGAAACAGGGCCATTAATGTATGTTTTAATCCAGTTCTGCTGGCTTGGCAGAGTACTTACAGGGTTTTGGAGTATCCTTTGGTGCCCTGACATTGTTAGCCTATTTTCACTGTTATTCTAAGTTTTGTTCCTTTATTTTGGTTCATATTTTTCAATTTTGACAATGATGGAAAACGACCTTGTGGGCATGTGAGTCAGAAATATTTGAATATTCAAACTCATTTCTTGTCATTTCTACTTAATCTATGGTGCTTGCTTATGGTTCTCAGTCACTTGAGAAGGAGCCAAAAATGTAAATTACCAGCCCCACACTAAACCTGCTGAACTTTAACCCTCTTGGGGTGGGGCCCAGAAATTTCTAATAAGCCCTCCATACTGACATCTGAGGAGCGGGAACTTAGCAATTCTTAACTTTTCTTGTTACTTTAAAATTACTTAGGGGAACTTCTAAAAAAGAAACCACACACACAAACAAACACACAAAGAAAAACAAACCAACAGTCATCAAAAAGCAATCAATACACATTCAAGTTTCTCAGAATGTCTGGGAGGAAGATATTGGGCTTCAGTAATTTGTTTAAAAGTGATGCATTAATGATTCTTATGTGCTGCTGATTCAATATACAACAACAGCAGATAATCACTCATGAAAATCTTCAAATTATAGGGAATTCAAATTGTAGAAAAGCTTAGAATTGTAGGGAATTTTCAAATTGCAGGGAAGGAAATGTCATGAAACAGAATGCCGTTGTTTAAATTCAAGGAACATTAGATATAATCTAATTTTATAAATGAGGAAAGTAAGTTCCTAGCTTAGATGCATTTCTACCATGTCAGGAAGCTACATGTTAATTACTTGAGACCAATTCTTGTACTTTTTAGCCCTACCAGAGCGTTTATGTTGTTGGTGTTTATATTTAAGTATTAACTGACTGAGTTAAAGGGAACTCTCTTTCAAGAGAGTTATTTACATTCTTTCCATACAGAATCAAATGTTTTTGCTAAAAATACCCCCTTCCTTCATGCAGAGAGCACAAGCAATGTCTAAAGATTTTGTTAACCTCCACAAGCAGAAATATCCACAGCGCCTCTTTTCACAGTTGAACTATTTTGTGGACAGGCCAGGCAGGTCTTGGAGCCAATTGTTGGCTGGTAAGTGTTCAGTGGACAGGATTCACAAGTCTCAAACCCAGTGGATGAGTAGGTGCCTTGCTTGCACCAAACTGAAAAAAGGAAAACGTAACATGGTTAGCAACAATGATATTCTTTCCCATTAGCCATTTACATTTCATAAGTGGAACAAAAGTCAGACTTTCATTCGAAAGGTGCCCAAGCCCTGACCTTTGCATTCCGAGATGCTTCTAGAATGGAGGTACTCTGTGTGAGTCCCTGGTGGACAGGCTTTGCATTCAAGTTGTCCTTCTTCATCTTGATAGTATCCCATGTAGCAGCTTTCGCAAACAGAATGTTCCATAGAATAATAGGTTCCTAAAGGGCAGTTGACTAAAGAAGGGAAGAAAAACAACCAAACCAGAATATAGTATGACAGAAGCATTTCAAGCTCAGCCTTGAAATTCCCCTAAGGCATGGTCGTAAATAAAGCAGGCCCAAGGCATCATTTATTTTCTAGGATAATTTGCATTGTCAGGTTTATCCACAAGATTTACACCAGAAATACATTCCTAGCAATTAATATTGATCAATTTTCTTTTCTTTTGGGGGAGGGGGACATAATTATTATCGAGCAGGCATAGAACTGTAGGTTGGCAGCTTTGATGTGGGATTTACCTCAAGATCTATCAGATCACACTGGGAAAAACACAGCTAGCTAGAAAGCCTGTTGGGAGAAGAGGACACAGCAGTGGCCACATGGGTTAACGTGAAGCCTAGAGATTTAAAAGCGCTTCCTTAGCTGTTCCTCTGAGTGCTTTTCCTTAAGAAACTTTCCAACATAAATAACCATTACAACATCATTTCCAGAAACAAGATCAGGCCAAAAGGTTGTGCATCAATGAGGTGAGCTAGGGAGACCTTGTTTCTGCTTGTAGGAATTGCTGCCAACTGAACACAGCCCAAGTTCTCCCATGAAAGGGCTCAAGGCAACAGGATTTACTTCCTGTGAGAGCTGATCTGCTATCTGGTGGGCAGGGAGTAGCTAGGAAATTTTGAAACTGAAGAACATTAAAGCCACTGAAAAGGCTGCTATCAAAGGCTCCCTTCCTATAGAGAAGTAACTCGAAAGTACCAAGCTGTCCTGGGAGTATGTCTATTCTAAAGTATGTATGCCTCATTTGGGAACTTACTAAACAGCAGATTCCAACGCTCTGCCCCCAAAAGGCTGTTTGCCTTAGTTCTGGGACTCAGTCACTGTATATTTCACAAGCACCTAAGTTAGTGATTTTCAATTTTTTTTTTTTTTTGCTTTATGGGTCACACCCGACAATGCTCAGGGGTTACTCCTGGCTCTGCACTCAGGAATTACTCCTGGCGGTGCTCGGGGACCATATGGGACGCCGGGGGATCGAACCCGGGCTGGCACAGGCCGCGTGCAAGGCAAACACCCTACCCACTGGGCTATCGCTCTGGCCCCTTTTCAATTATTTTATACCTCAATTCTCCATGTGAATGGACACTGTGCAAAGGTGTGTACAGAGAACAGGCTGTTAATCATTGTCATAGACCAGTGGTTTTTCAATATAGTTATCCCTGGAAACCAGTATCAGTCTGTGTCAGGAAGAGACTGATGACAGATACTGTCTTAGGGGACACTAAAGATCACAGTGAGAAATATGAACTGCTGGTCAAGGTCATTTCCGATTTGCACCCACAAGGTAAAGAGGATGCAAGAGCAGTCTCAGAATGACTATTTCATTAGATTGTTTTTTTACAAGGCCACACTTGCAGTCCCTGGGGATGGGGGACATGAGATGTGGGGATTTAAGTCAGGACCAGACTACTTACTCTACTACTCAAATATCTTCTTTCTTTCCAGAGATAGGGTAGGGGGTACCTGGGCCACTGCCAGAAAGGCAATGCTAGGCCTGACAGTTCTGTGCTCTGCCCCTGGGCTGCAGTGCTGGTGCTGAGTGAGCCTGGTGAGGTGCAGGAGCCAGCAAGTACCAGCAGGAATCAAATTCAGGAAGGCAGAAAGTGCTTTACCACCTGAGCTGTCTTCACAGTCCCAGAATGACCATTTAAAGGTGGCTTTGATGACAATATTTACCGCATTTTGAAAACTGCAAATAGAGTTTTGCAACATCTGTGGTTTTCCCAGTAAAGACCACAAGAGCCCATGCTTGCAGAAACATTAATAGAAGATTCTTTTCTTTTCAGCTGAGTACACAGCTTTTGGTTAGAAAACTCTTCAACCTATACATGATGATATATTTGGAAGCAGAGTGGAATTTATCCAGATTTTGGCAGTCTATGGATTAAAAACTAAGGGGACATCCTCAAATTGATACAGCAATTGCACTTCTGAAATATATCCAGGGAGCCCCAAAAAACACAGAAGAAACACCATTGGCAATTCTATGTTCATTGCAGCACTATTCACAGTAGCCAGAATCTGGAGACAACTTGAATGCCTGAGAACAGATGACTGGGTAAAGAAACTATGGTACATCCACACAATGGAATACTATGCAGCTGTTAGGAAAAAAGAAGTCATAAAGTTTGCCTTTAAATGAATGGACATGGAGAGTATTATGCTGAGTGAAATGAGTCAGAAGGGGGACAGAAATCAAAAGACTGCATTTATTTGTGTGTTTTAAGGAAATGATTCTATGAGACTAATATCTAAAGCTATGGAAAACAGGAGTCAGAAGGACATGTCAATGGTTGGATTCTACCATATGTATGTGGGGGGGAACAGGATAGGTAAGGTAGAAAAGAGACAGTAACAATTGGAAATAGCAATACTAGAATAGAACTAATTATTGAAAGTTGTCAAGGGATATACATGATAATATACATGATAACTTTAGTGCCTGTATTGCAAAAGATGTGTAAGAGAGAGATAGAGAGAGAGAGAGAGGGAGAGAAGAAAAGTACCTGCATAGAGGCAGGTTGTGGGGAATGGGGGAGGAAAATGGGGCACACTGCTGTTGGGAAATGTACATTGGTGGAGGAGGGGTGTTGGAATATCATGTAACTGAGGCCCAATCATAAACAGCTTCAAGGTCCAATAAATTGTCCACTGCATGATGATTCAATAAAAAATATATGAATACAATAAAATTTTAAAAAAACCTAAGAGGACAAACCAACTCTAGCACTACCATGTAAGCACTTCTACCAGTCTTGCTTCAAAACCCATAAATAAATCTCAAATGAGATCAAAACCAACAGTAAGTCTTGGTCCCAGGTACAGCTGAATACTCCAGGGCCCATTGAAGTGGGGTAGGTTAGCCCGGTGCCTACCCAAACAGAACCCCTGGTAGCTGTGTGTTCTCACAATCCATGAGATTGTGAGTCATTACTGCCATGACCCTGGCCGGACTCCATTTTCTCAAGAAATTTATCTGCTCACCAAGAAATTAATATGTTGAAAACTTGGGTATGTGGGTTTTGTGACTGAAATCTCCTGACTTCTCTTGAAGTTGGGATGAGCTACCTCCCCTACCTCCCTGTATTTCTGGAAGCCCTGGCAATCACATCCTCACCCCAAAGCTGCCACACAGTTAAAAAGCTACTACAGCTGTACATTTCCGATAAAAATATATCTTAAGATTGCCAAAACTGCTTTACTCATTTCATTTGATCCAACATGCACCAAATATTTTTAATTGCAAGGAAATATCTTACCACACATGCGCCTCTCAGCATTGAGCCAGGTCTGCAGAAGAGAAAAGCCTTTCCTGTTTCTATAGAATTGCTATCAGCAATGAGTCTTTCAGATTCAAGCTGAATGGAGTTCATGGGCTCATTATTAAGGGTTCTTTTCAGTCGATTTGTGATCGTTTCCAGTGTTTTAATGAGTCGTCGCTGATTTTCTAACTCAACAGTATCATTTCTTTCATCGGGTAATGGCACGCTAGCTGAGATAAAAACAAAACAAAATAAGACATAATGGATACACTCACAGTATATTTTATGAAATAATTTGTGATTATTTTTGATGAAAAAGAGATGCTATATATAAAATCCTTATGGAGGATTAAACTCAAATTCAGCTTCTACTTACTGAGCATCAAATATAAGGATTCAAAAAACTTATTTTCTTTCTCTTTTTTTTTTTTTTGGAGACACACCTAGCCAGCATTCAAGGCTTGTTCCTGGCTTTTCCCTCAGGGATCACTTCTGGCAGGTGCAGGGGACCATATGGGTTCCCAGGGATCAAATGTAGGTTGGCACATGCTAGGCAAGCACACTACCCACTGCACTCTGTTTGGTCCAAACAATTTTTCTCTTAGGCTGAATCTACATCAATTTTTATTTGTTTAGGGGCAATATGTATCAGTGTTCAGGGGTTATTCTTGACTCTGCTTAGACTCACTCCAGATAGTGCTTAAGGCCTCATATCTGGTGCAGGAATTGAACTCTGATCAGCTGCATACAAAGCTTTACCCACACAAACCTTTACCTTTATACTATACTATCTTTCTGGCCCTCTACATCACCTTTTTGTAGAGTTCCTTATCAGAACATGTTGGAGTCCTCTTAATTCTTGCTTTTTTAAAAATTGCCTGAATTCATCAATTGCCAAGTTGAGTACAGCAGGGTGCTAATGAATCATAAAACACTTCTAAGATATAGATTTAAAAAAATAATAAGACTTAGACTATGATGCTCTCCGTAATTTTTAGTTTCAAGGGAACTAAAAATTTTCCTACAAAGGTTACACGTGATAGAACTGAAGAAGAGATTTTTCAACCAAGAATTTTACACAGCACTTTTGCAAATACTTTCCCCCTTACCTGTAATGTTAAAAACTAACTTAATTTTGTGGTCAGATACTGAGGTGCTTCTCTGTGTCCGTGAAGCCCTGGCTCTGCCGTCACCTGTGGGTGTTTCTGGCACAGCATCCAGGAACTCATCATAAGAATAATCCACTCTATTAGCTGCATCCCAACCCGCTGGTCCTGGAGAGTTCAGGGAGGGAAACAAATACTTCAACATCTGCGTCTTTATTAGCCTCTATGTTCTAAAGGCTCAGTCATTCACCTCCCAAGAGCCATTAATTTCCCCCAAATTGCCCATATTTCCCACATAGAAGATTCCCATCTACAACCTTCTGTTGTATCTTTTATACATTTTCTATTAATTTTAGATTCCAAATGATTACATGAAAAGAACATATTTATGGTGCTACATAGGCATTTAAACTAGTCCACCTTTGACTTAACAGTTAATTGGGTCCCTTAATTAACAGCTTTAGAAGTTGAGTAGAGAGTGTATGCAGAATTCATTTTTTTTCTTTTTGGATCATACCCGACAATGCTCAAGGGTTACTCCTGGCTCTTTGCTCAGGAATTACGTGTGGTAGTGCTCCGTGGACTATATGGGATGCTGGGAATTGAACCCAGGTCTGCTGCATGCAAGGCAAATGCCCTACCAGCTGTGCTATCATTCTGGCCCCCAGAATTCTATTACCTGTCAGGGTTTGCTCCATTATTTTTATACCCACTGTATAAAATTAATGCACATAAATGGGTTTTCTTTTGTAGAGACTATATAAGATATTGGCATAATCTATTAAAGGTGGGAGTAGCTGGAGTAAGCAATTCTTCAGCCTTCCCTGAGGCACTGTGATCAGCTGCAGAAAACTGGATTGTGGCTACTTGGTATATACAATATAAGTCAAGTTGCTTTTATCCCTCTGAACTAATTTTACCCATTTACAAATTTAAACCAATATTCTTACCTCAAAAGTCTGAGGAATAAACAAGACTGAGGAATACTGTTCAATTAAATGATATTAATATTGGTCAGGGTATTCCTTTGCTGTTTAGTTATGTGTAACTTAAACATCTAATTGTGTTGGTATGACTTGTCACTATAGTAACTGTTTTACTGCATAATTATCTGAGTTCACTGAGAAGTTGTGTATTCTAGTTAAAAAGAGATGGAAAAGAGCTCAAGGTTTATTGCTAGGCAATTTCTTATATGACAAATTGATGAAATATTATATGACCATTAAAATTGTACTAATATTTATTGTGAAAAGCATCCTCAATATAATGTCATTTAATGCTAAATTATTAAAAACATTATTAGTGTTAGAAAAAAGTTTGTCAGCGGTCATGTGAATTCATAGTCTCAGATAACCTCATAAGGACTTTACCTGCAACATATTTAATCCTTACAGTGCACCTATGAGTTCCGTACTCTACACCTTATGGTAAAGAAACTGAGGCACAGATTAGTTTGAAAAATTCCTCAAGAGTACAAAGAAAGTAGGTGGTAAAGTGAGAATTTGAAACAAAGTAGAGTCCATGTGCTTAATTATACACTATTTTGTGATATTATCCTAGAATTTCTAAACAGTTACTGTAAGAACAAAACTGAACATGAGAAGTATAATTACTAGAAAGGATACAACTGCTAATGGTAAGAGTCAGGGAAATCCATCAAAATCTTTTAGAAATATTAAAGCAGTCAGACGAATGATTAAATAACCTAGTCAAAAAGAACAATCTATATGTAGGAATAACCATAAGAAAAACTTTCAGTTCTTATGGACAAAATATCAAAATTTCACTGGTAGAATAAATTGAGTCAAATATATTCTGGTTGAGAAATCCGAATCTTTTATACATGCAACTGTTTTAACTGCAATTGCTTGATTGCAATTTAAATTGAGTTACATATAAAAGTTTCTCTTTGTACTTCACAACCATTACTATTTTCTTCTAAGATAACATGACAGTATTTGAATTTTTACAATCATAATGCCTGAGATTTTTGTCTTTATCATAAAATTTTGCCTAATGTTTTGGAATAATTTAACATCCCAAATTTCAAATTATGAAATAATTTAAACAGATTGTAAAATGTTTAAATTACATGTATGACTTAAACATTATATAATCTATAAAGATCATTAAAGACATCTATAAAGATCATTAAAGACATCACCAAATTATCTAGTCATCTTAAATATTTGATGAAGAAATTAAAATTCACTTTCCTAGTTTGCCCCACTCTTCTGAAATTAGTTTTATATTTTGTAGAACAGTCTTATGAACTATCAACACTTTGCATAATTACCAATTGCAAAGCCATTTTCATAGTCATAATTATACTCGAGGCAATATTTTTTGGTAAGCGTCTCCAGTCTGCAGTCAATGTCATCAGCCTCACTACAAAATGATGGTACCTACAAATGAAAGACCAAGAGAATAAAAGGTGAATCACAGCCATGTACACTGAAGAAGCCCTTGTTCCCCTGATCTTTGTATCATTCCATCGCCAGAAAGGAGCTTGACATATTTCTGAAATTACTCCTAACCATCTGCACCCCTGCCCTGCAGCCTCTAACAACCTCTGGCCACATTATTCTCATGCCTCTTCTCCCCAGTGTTATCAATAACCACGAGAACTCAGGACTCCCTGGGTATCTCTGGTCTCTGAACTTTCATCCATTCGATTCTTCAGATTTTTTTTCTCATACTCCATCACCCACCCTTCTTCAAGCCTTGAAAATCTTCCTCTGGATTCACCCTCTTGAGCTCACAGTCAGCAATAAATAAATCAGTCTAATTATTATTGTTGTTATTATTATTAACATTTGGTTTGGGGACCACATCTAGTGAGGCTCGGGGCTTACTCCTGGCTTTGCACTTAGGAATTACTCCTGGTGCTGCTCAGGGGACCAGATGGGATGCCAGAGAACGAATCTGGGTTGGCCACTTGCAAGGTAAGTGCCTGACCTGCTGTACTATAGCTCCAGCCCATTCTCTTAGTTTCATCCTCCTTTTGTGTTCCCTTCATCTTGTTCCCAAGGAAACTAGACTTTTCCGGTTTTCTTACATGATGCTCAGGGGAGAACTGTCCTCACCACTTGTGACTGTGGTTTTCAGATCATGCTTCCTGAACACATCCTTTAAGCCTAAAGACTTTGCTCCTGGTACTAAGGACATCAAGTACTGCCCCTCCCGTGGTTGCCGCCCGCGGTCCTTCTCCAGTCCTCTCATTCATTTAGTAACTCATGCAATATAATTCTCATCTATGTCTACTCCTTTGTCTCCCTGGTGGGCACACTCTCAGACACATCCTCACCAGTGACTTCACACTCTGCTACTCCCAGGAATCTGACAATACTTTCACTTCATTAGAAGCCATAATTAGTTGGTTTTATCAGCTTGTTACAGTCCCTGAATCCTCATTTTTTTAAAGATTCACTTTAGAAATAACCCTAGTTTCCAAGATCCATTGCCCTCGCCTACATCTCCTCAATTTGTTGAACCTGTGAGTCACTCTGCTTTATTCATACTTGCACCCAACTGGTCAATGACAGATAAGGAGAAAACAAACCCTGCTCATAGACAATCCTGTGTTTCTTCAGTATATTCCATTGTGCTCTCAGAAAAATATTTGATTCCACTGATCTCTTTCACCCAATTCCTTCATCCTTTTTCTCGAGATGAGAATTTGGTATTTTTCTACTGATAATGTAATATTTAGTAAAGAGCCTCTTTTCATCTATCTGAATACTCATGATTAGGTCTGTGTCTTTGTATACTCACCTTATTTACTTCCCTCTTCCTGTCACATTCTACAATACATTACTACTAGTAGAAGTGCTAGTACTATGACTAAGCACACTTTCAGAATATAGCCCCAACCCCAGCTACCCACTCTTCAAAGTGAGAAATACAAATATGTACATAATACATTTTCTGCCTTTAAGATGCTCAATTGCTATTAAATACACTGCTTTGATATCTTATAATATATGATCTTCCAAAAAAATCATGAAAAAGAAAATTACAGATTCAATTTTCTTATCATAAAAGAGTCTAAAATGGCATTTTGGTGGTACTTTAAAAGCAGAGGATGGTCCCAAGTTATGTTGGGACCCAAATTGAAGTGGACCTTCAACTTCGATCTGACTTTATGAAAGATGCTTTAAAATATATTTATTTATAATTCATTTACTATTTCATTTATTAGAATTTCATTCAGATATATGAATAATTCTAAATATTAGGAACAAATTTAAATTACCAAGAAGATGGACATCATAGGATAAGAAATATCAGTTACTGATAACCTCAAGTGGAAACAAAGAAGTTAAATATCATCCTTTAATAAAATAAAAACAACAGTAAAGGAATATTACTGACATACCATTTTCCCCAGGGTGGTCTCAAAGGCTTCAGAAAACTTTTTTTAACATATCCGTGTCATCACAACGAGTAGCTTTATATAACATTTCAAAGGACTTGAATCCATTATTTGCAAAACGCTTTACTGGAAAATATTGAAAAATAAAAATGCATGATTAGAATTTCCAAGACAATGATTTAACTTCCTATGAAATAAGTGTAACTTAGTTTGAAACCTAAATATGATTTGATGGGTCTTCACAAAAATGAAATCATAGTTAAGAAAAAATTTGGGGGATGTTTTCAGGAATACAGTTTAATGATAAAGCACTAAAGTCCTGCTTCTGGTGACATCATGGGTTTTATCTCTAGTTCTCTCTCTCTCTCTCATACACACATACACACACACAGAAAGTTTATAGGCATTAATTGATCATAATAAATCGGGAGTAAAGCAACACTGAACCAGAGACCCAGTGAATTTGATTCCTATGATACTGAGAGTTTAAAGAAAAAAAAGATATGGAAATTGTTTTCATTAAATCATAGAAATTTTGGTGAAATTCTGGCAGAGTCAAACATACTATATGCACATATATTTCTAAGTATGTAAAATATATAGTAAAGTTATATACAATTATATTCTTTGAAAGTATAATTTCTATAGAGAAAAATTTCTTCTTGGCTCAGAAGGCTTCATGGTTTGATTCTGCAAAATGTTCTATAATATACAGAACTAGCACTTTCTAATAGCATCTAAGAAAATGCTACTGTCTAAATCTGGGCTGGAACTGAGTGATAATTGCTTTTATTTATCTTCTGAATTTGGAGAAATGAATAGTGTAAGTGTGTTTTACTATTGTTTTCAATGTCTACATAGACATTTAAAATCCGTCTATGGTCATGAATCAAAGATTCAACTCAGAGAATTATTTATACTACTCAAATATATTAAGTTCTTTTAATAAACAAGTATTTAGGATTGCAGAACATCTCTAATTTTACATCTTTAATTTTAAAAAAGACTACGACTAACCTGCCTTATTTCATCACATATGCTGGTTTACTCTTCTGCAGATTATGGGACTGTTTTTAAATGTACTTACTGAAAAATATGATCTCTTCCAAAGTGTGAAGGAAGGCGGTTTAAGAGGAGAGTAGAAGGGGTCATTTGACAGAATGATGGAAGTGGGTGTCGTGAGACATCCAGAGGTATCAAACTGTACTCAAAAATTTATATAGTATTGCAAAACAATGATAAATCAATACATATTTCTTTTGTCCACCAACATTTCAAATTTAAATAACTATTTTCATTTACCAATCCTAATCCCAATAAGAAGAGATAATGTTTAGAAATG
Organism: Cryptotis parvus; assembly: GCA_021461705.1. Taxonomy (NCBI): domain Eukaryota; kingdom Metazoa; phylum Chordata; class Mammalia; order Eulipotyphla; family Soricidae; genus Cryptotis; species Cryptotis parvus. The sequence goes on from JAJIBD010001911.1 coordinate 275,673, forward strand.
AACATACAACATGCAAATATTAATCACTTGATCACTTGATATCCCGTTATTCATCAATTTGCTCAAGTGGGCGTAAGTAACATTTCCAAGATAAACATTTTTATTACTGGTTTTGGCATATCGGATACACATTGGACAGCTTGCCAGGCTCTGCCGTGTGGGTGGTATACTGTCAGTAGCTTGCCCACCTCTCTGAGAGGGGGTGGGTAGAATATTCATGGTAATTTGGAGATAAATTGTGCAGCCACATAGCAGCCACGCACAACGGGAGAGCTGGTATCTGTTCTGCCTGGTATATCAGACTTTCGCTAGAAAGAAAATAAGGGGCCCGGAGCCACAGCACAGCCGGGAGGGCATTCAGTGCATGCAGCTGATCGGGGTTCAATCCCAGGCATCCCATATGGTCCTCCCAAGCACTGCCAGGAGTAATTCCTGAGTGCAGAGCCAGGAGTAACCCTTGAGCATTGTCGGGTGGGACCTAAAAAAGCAGGAAAAAAAAAGAAAATCACCTAATTTCATTATAATATTAATACATTTAGAAAAACATTAAAAACGTACTAGCACAGTCTGGCCACTCAATGGAATATGGTGGTTTCCAGATGTCTTCTTCATAAGCACAGTAGTACTTCTCAGTAGACCCTTCTGTGAAATCATAGCCCTCCAAGCATCTTAGTGTACAGTTAACTCCAACACTATCTTTAGTACAAACAAAATCTCCATTTACAGGTGTGAATGGAACTTCACAGGGAGAGCCTGTGTAAAAGAAAATTTATATTACTCATTGAGTGATATAAGAAACAGTAGTTAAATTCCAGTAGTCTACTCTGACTTTTGAAGAGGATTGTCCTGTCTGTCACAATACCAATTAAAAACTCACCACCAAGTTTTAGTCTGAGCTCAGAGAAATAAAAGAGAACAGGGGTAAAGGTCTGACATCCCTCTGACCCTAGTTTGAACCCTTACACCACATATGGTCTCCCTGATCATCACCAGGGGTCACCCTTAGGCACAGAATGGGGAATAGCCCCTGAGCACTGCCAGGTGTGACACACAAACAAAAACAAAGTTTTAGTGTGGGAATTACAGAAATGATTCCTAGGTGGGAATGGCTGAAATCTGCACCTGTGTGCTAATCAGAAGTCCTATATGCTTTGTGATAAAGCTAAAAGGATCTTGATTTGGCTTTTTGCTACCTGTGGTGTTCTTTTAATAAATATGAAAAGTAGAAAAAATAAGTAGCAGGTACGCTTTCAGAATATCTTTCCTTAAGCTTTCAAATGGGAGGGTCTCGAAAACTATATCTTGAAATTATTGAAGAAACATTACTAAAATGCAAGACTCCTAATATTTCCATTTATCATGAACTAATAATAATTGAAAATGTAAATTAAAAAGTTAGTCACCCAACTCAGCTGTCACCTATTACCCTGTCTCAGGGCACAGGACTAATGTTTGAGTCCTAAGCACAAGACGAAAGTTCCAATATGACGCTGATTCCTGGGCTACTATGCTGTGCGTGTGCATGTGTGTGTGTGTGTGTGCATGTGTGTGTATGTGTGTGTGTTTGTGTGAGTCCTAGTGTTCTATGACTCTCTCCATGGTATGTTCCACCTTGTCCCCAAGCCCTTGGTTCTCTCCACAGTAACAGAAACACTGGAGGGGAATTAAGGACAAAGACTGTCATTTCAGTAGACAAATTTTAATAATAAAATTGGGAAGTCTGTGTGCACAGTCTCTTTACAAAGCAAAGTGAAACCACAGTTCAGTGTAACAAATGTCCATTTGACTGGGGGGAGGGCAGCTAGAAGGATACCTTTTATGACAATGTGGATGTCACACGTTTTGTTATTGCCTGATGGGTCGGTGGCCGTGTACCGCACAACAGTGTCCCCATGCGGAACAGGTCTCCTGGTGAATGGCTTTTGGTGATGACTAATGCGGCCCCTAGAAAGGAACAGAGGAATCGGACGTGGAGTTATTGGTCCGCAGGCACCTTGCTAGATTTTAATTTTGATCTTTTAAGTATGAAAAACAGCTAGGGGTTCCTTTCATCTTGATTTGATCACTGGTAGTTAAACGTAAAAGTTACAACATTTATACATGCAGAACAGAAATTGTACTATACTACAAAGATAACAGATTCAAAACATCATTAAATTAAATCATTGCATTCTTATTAAATACATCATCTTTTTTCTAGGCCAACTGATCTAAAACATGGTAAATTAATTAATAGATCTATTTGATGTATATTTTTATCATTTCCTGGAATTTAGTAATAAAATGTTGAATGTATTTTCTGTACTCCCTTCCTTTTTTACTTTCCTATGAACTATTCTATTTTTTTCTCAAACATTTAAAAATAAGCATGAAGACTTAGAATTACACTCCAGGTACTAATAAAATGCACAGTTTATCTTTTTTAGAACAATGCAAACTTAGAGAAGTGATAAATGTACTAGAACCTTCTCAAGTTCAGCCCCTTACCAAGCTGTGCTTTTACTAAGTATCCATTCAGTGCATATTTAGCCAGCATCCACTGAATACTGAATAGAGAGAAGCCCTAAGGAGAGCTTAGGTTAGCAATATTAAATAACATGCAATTACCCTAGCATTAAAACACACCACCAGGGTCGGAACCATAGCACAGTGTGTAGGACATTTGCCTTGCAAACAGCTAACCCGGTTCGATCCCTGTCACCCCCTGTGATCCCCTGAGGCACCGCCAGGAGTAATTCCTGAGTGTAGAGCTAGGAGTAAACCCTAAGCATCACCATCAGTGGCCCAAAAATACAAAAAACAAACAAACAAACCCCCAAAAACACTACCTTTTATAGTGATTTATTTTACCTAGGTAGATGTGATTTGCTTCCCATCTTCTATACATTTGGAGAACTTTTTTAACAGTAAGAAAAAATTCAGTTGTATGCTCAAATCTTGGGGCCTCACCTGAGTTGTCAGAAAACTGGGGCTCATCCCAGGTCACAGCATGCTCCTTCTCGGACACCTGGATGGGAGGTGGGGACCTGCACCAGTCATGGCTGGTGGCTCCACATCTGCAGCACAGGAAACCACAGAAAGATGTCACCAACAATGTTCCCACGTGAGGAGGGGAGCCTCTCAGAGAGCCCTAAAGTCTATTTGTCTTGACCTTATGAATCATGACACTGCCAGCCTCTGGGGCTTCTTTGATGAGGTAGAATGTTTGTCCCTGGTCTTAACATCAAAAGAAAGAGCTACTTTATTTATTTGTTTATCTATCTATCTATCTATCTATCTATCTATCTATCTATCTATCTATCTATCTATCTATCTATCTATCTATCTATCTATCTATCTATCTATCTATCTATCTATCTATTCATTCATTCAATCATTATTCATTCATCCATCCCATTCGTCCCATCCATCCCATCCCATCCATCCCTCCATCCATCCATCCATCCATCCATCCATCCATCCATCCATCCATCCATCCATCCATCCATCCATCCATCCATCCATCCATCCATCCATCCATCCATCCATCCATCCATCCATCCATCCATCCATCCATCCATCCATATATCCATTTATTTTTTAGCATTCCCGCCTTTA